>JAKCPI010004639.1:0-29312 GCA_023213315.1 Euborellia annulipes
TGAAATTTTGAAGCAGATCTGACCCAGGGTTATCGTGTAATTAATTATTAAAAAATTGAAATTTAACATGTAGCCTATGGGGAATATCGACGAAACGCACACATATCGAATTATATAGCCATCTATGCATTAGATACAAAAACAAAAAACTTACATTTTATCAATTCACTTCCGAGGAATACGTTAAACATAAAATCAAAAGTTTCTGCCGAATTCTTTTAAAGATATTTTAACAAGAAAGTTAAAAAATTCTCCGAAAATGGCAGTCGGTCAATTTAAAAAAATAAGTAAGTCACATGACTAGTCCGGCAACGTCGCATAAAATAATACTCTTTTCTCGCTGTCAGTTACATTTTTTTTTCCATTTTACGATATTTTTTCTCGCAAATCGTCCATTTTGTCTAAACTGATTTGCATTACTCATATGTAATATATTAAATAAAATAAAATTGAAGGGTTTTAAGATTTAAAATAAACAGCTGATGAATGCAATGTTGCCAGTTCTATATTACGAGAAAAACTGCTCAAGTCAAAAGTCATTTATTTATTATTTTTGGTAATTAAATTATTAACTTAATACCCTTATAAACTATGATAGGTCACGACTAAATTATAATAAGGAATTTTGGTAATCAAATTTTTAATTTTATTAAAAAAAAATTTAGATTCTAAAGGGGGGGGGGGGGGGGGGGGGGATTATGACTTACGGGGTACTATCCGATCAAGGTTAATATGATTATTTTATACTTTTCCCAATAAATTTGGAACATATGAGAGTCCTTTAAAAAAGAAATATAATAAATTGTATCATAGATATTTCGATCCAAGTGTCATGGAATTTTTTTTTTTTTTTAATTTAAGGTCTTTTTCGCCATCAGAGGCCATTTTATTTCAATTGACCTGATTGGGTGTTTTGCAAATCGTCACACATTCAAATCGAAACATCTACAAAATAGACTAGCAATAAGCAAATTATATTTTTTCTTCCTGGTCGGTTCATATTTAAATTAACATTTTTGATGCCAGATGTTATATAAGTATAATTTAAAAAAAAAAATGTATCTTTATAGTCGGTTTTTAATAAAATAGTCGATGAAAGTCAAATAAAAGAAAAAAAAAAAAAAAAAGGTTTAATTTTATGAAATCTATGAAGATGTTTTATAAAATGGTGGAAAGTCTCAAAAACGTTTTTTAGCGCTCTCTAATTATAAGATAACAATGTTTCTTCCAGTCTATGCGATGTCTGTGGAGGTCAAATCGCTTTATTCAGCAAATAATGTTGTTTATGATGTTTCTAGGCCTCGGGCTTGGTGGCGTGCTGACCTTCTATTCGCGGGCTCAGTCCGATGATTTTATTTAATCCATTTGGATACCAAATAAAAATGCCCCAATAAATATTATTATAAAATAACGGTTATGAGTGTGAGTGTTTGAAAAAAAAAAGATGTTCCTAGGGACTATAGCTACAGTATATACTATTTTTTTTTTTTTTTCATCAAATTTGTTTTGTAATAATAAAAAGAATTTTCTTTTTTTTTTGTTATTGAAATGAGGTTTATTAGTCGATAGATTTCTTATTTTGAAATAATATGATAATATAAATAAGTAGATTGGCTAATAGAACAAACATAACAAGCAGCAAGAGCATTTCCGTCTTCGTTTTGTTGAGATTTCAAAAGACAATCGTTTCAAAATAGGATTTTTTTTTTTTAATAAATAGGCCCTTGTTTATGAAATTTATTCTGAGTGATAGAGAGCATAGTGTAAAAATAATTTTCGCCGACGTTTCGGGAAAGCATCATTCCCATCTTCAGGGTGTTAAATGAAGATTGTCTATTAAATTTAGACAGAAACGTGGTAAATTTCGGAGTTTCATTTATTTAGAAACTACTTCCATCTTCCTGTTATTGATCTCGTTTTCTGTTATGTTTGTATGCTCCGCAGGGGGGTAAAGGGGGGGGGGGGGGGGGCCCCCCCCCGTTATGTATCCACCTAAGCACTGTTAACAATTTATCGTCCTGATGATGTGAATGAAGTGTTCCCGAAACGTGATTGAAATTTTTATGTAAGGCAATTCTTCACTTTCCTGCAATTTATTCTACTCGATTCATAATCTATTGATTATTTATCTAATATCTGGTGTGATAGTCGCACAGCACACAACTTTCTCTTACATATCGACATTTTGACATGAATCCAATACTTTCTCTCTCTATATATATGTTACATTGATACATAGGGTAAGAGAAAATAAAAATAAAACATCAGCAGGCTATGTGATGGCAATTGAAAATTTATTTGGTATACAATTTATTGTGTAATTTGTCTTGTTTCTTTACTTGTAAAGATTGATTGTATTTTGCTTGTACAACACCAAATAGATTTTGACAAATTTTCGATGACCCCCCGGTCCTGATGCGCTCTCGAAACGTCGATGGCAATTTAAATAAAATTTTTTTTATATTCCATGTTCACTACTGAACATGCTACTACTCCTGTTGATCATTAAAAACTAGGATCCGACCGAAACAAGATTTTAAGCCGAAACCGAATTTCGGCCTCAATCTTAGTTTCGGAACCGAACTTGTTTTTGCTATAAAAAATTCATATCATTTTACCTTTTTTTTTTGTTTTTTTTTTGAGATTTTTCCGCTCTGCGGGAAAATTTTTCCCCACCCGTGAAAATCATTTTCTTTTTTTTTAGGGAGACTAAATTTTTTTTTCCACCGGGGACCCTTTTATTTTGCGTGTGAGTCTCATCCCATCTTTTCAGACACAGGTTTGTGGCTACTTTTTGCCCGAAACCGAAAATACGACCGAAACCGTAACCGAATATTCGGTCGGTTCCTATTAAAAATCCAGGCATTGAATTTCTTCATTTCCAAAAAAAACAATTTAATTATCATCAAGTTTAAGTTTGTAATTGTTTTTTATTGATCAAAATTTGTATCAGATTAATTGAGATATCGAGGAAATGAATAGGGATGGGGTCTAAATGGCCTTAGGTTGAAGTGGCCGTTCCCAGAGAGGGAACACACTTAGGCCAACTAGGCCCTTTGTGAAAAATGGCCTTAGATGCCGAAAAAGACCTTAAAAAAAAAAAAAAAAAAATATGAGATATCGAAAGGAATTATTTTTTGTATTTTTTTTTTTTTTTTTGCAGCCCTTATTTTTTATTTAAATATTTTCAAGATTTCCTAAAAACAGAAATATTCCTGTTCTTAAGATAAAATGATTTTGTTTGTTATCAATATTTCCTCAGTGAGTAGTGAATGATAAATGTGTTGATAAAAATTTCACTTCACTCAATATTTGTCGACGAAATTTTATTTTATACTAACACAAAAAAAAAAAAAAGGATAATTTCAAAGGGAAGAAGCCAACAGGTGGTCGGCCGGTCACACAAAAAATAAATCATTCTGTGAATCTATAAATAAAAAAATAAAAATTGGTCAATTTCACTAATAAAGTAGGCAACCCGCGATGCATAGTGGCACTTTGGTTGCTTGCATTCAAGAAAACTTTTTTAAGACGGCGTTGTCGTCGACCTTGAAAATGTAAATTTAGAATATAAAATTCCGTAGGTCAGTTACATCTGGCACCTCGGGGAGAGGCTTCTCTCTTCTCTTAGGGGTGGTGGAGAGACAGGATTTTCTGCATAGGGGAACCTCTAATCTTTGGCAGAAGAAGCGAGTACTCTACCACTGTCCATGGTTCCACTCAAGTGGAGATGGGATCTCGTTTCCTTTCTTTTAGCTTCATCATGATTTTTTTTTTTTTAAACATTCACACTTTTTTTCTCATTCACACTCACACTCACACACACATTCACACAGTCTTTTCGGCAACTCTGGCCATTTAAGACTTTGACGATAACCGTTGTAATATATATTAATCTATTGTGGGTTCAGGCATTTCTATTTAAGCCAAGCTTCATCATGATTGAAAGACTGAAGAAGGGAAAAGATATTTCTCACGAAACGTCTCAATAATTTGCTTGAATTTATCAAATAATAACCGAGTTTTTTTTATCTATTTATAATTTTTTTTTCTCATAAACGATTTAGTGAATTAATGCAAAATAATTTCTTCAAAGTCTACTTTATATATTACTAGCTATTCGATATAATGATAGCCTAAAACCACCCCCGGAAAATTCCCTACCCATTAAAAAAAACTTCATGAAAATCGGTCCAGTAGTTTCGGAGTCTGCGTTACAACAGACAGACAGACAGACATAGTCTTTTATATAATAGTATAGAATAGATTAAATAATTATTCTGAGGTGTGGAATTTCATTTTTCAATTATTTACCTCTGTGGAAGCGTCATTTTAGGCTTATCAAAAAAATGTGAAAAATAAATAAGGGATATTTTTTTTTTTTTTTTTTTTTTGGGGGGGGGGGGTCGACGATTTGAAGGAAATGTGAAATCTTAGAGGGAAGAAGAAGTCAGTCAAAAAAAAAAAGAAAATTTAATTATATAAGAATTTTTATTATTTTTCATTTGAGAGATTTAATTTTTTCATTATTATAATTAATTAGCTTTAATTTTTCATAAGTAGAGAGAGAACACAATGTTTTCCAATGGAAGAATTCTAGATTTGTGATCCCCTGATAAGGGGGGGGGGTTCCCTACCCCTAATTTGACATAATTATAGCCTAAAACCATCCCCGGAAAATACTCTACTTATTAAAAAAATCTCCATGAGAATCGGTTTGGTAGTTTCGGAGTCTATGCGTTACAAGACAGACAGACAGAATTTGTCTTTGATAAAATAGCAAAAGTATTAAAATAAAATATAGATATAGGTAATTAAAATTAAAAATCTGGTGTGACTGGCGCACAGCACACAACTTTCTCTTACCTTCGGTAATCGATAGTTGTGCACTGTGCTTGTCACACCAGATTTTTTGTGTGACATATATTTAGTTCCCGACAGTACGGAACATTTGAATTCAGATGTAAAATTTATAAGTATGGGAAAATATTGATATTTTGTTACCATGGCAACCATTTCTCCTATCCTTCCCTATGAAATACAAGAGTAAAGTGGTCTTCAGAAGATTTCAATCGCAAAATGAGAATATACATTTTAAAGAGCATCTAAAAAATAATTGATTTTTGAATTTAAAAAAATCGTTGGAGCAAATTTTGAGAAAATCGAAAAAAACTGAAAAAGTACATCAGTAAAGTACTAGTAATCTTTGGCCGATTTTGATTAAAAGCTTATTTTTCCGGTCCCGGGGGTGTTTAAGTTAAATATAGAATTTCAACCTCGTAGCTCAATTCCTTCATGCTTAAAATTGAACACAGACACACACACCCACCCACACACCCACCCACCCACACACCCACACACACACAGACAGACCATGTCACGAAAACCACTTTTTGGATTCAGGGGACCTCAAAACGTGAAGATCCATCAAAATCTCGACATCGAATTTTTGACATGAATCCAATACTTTCTCTATATATATATATTACATATATACATAGGTAAGAGAAAGTAAAAATTGAATAATTAAATCTTAAAAATAATTTTTTAAAATTTCTTCTTATATATTAAATTTAAGTTTTCCTATTTTTGTTATTTATATGGATAGAGAAGAGATAGAGATAGAAAACAAAAAAAAAAAAAAAAGATATAAAAGTTTATATTTTTAGCATTTTTTTTTTAAAAAAAATAAAATTTTTATTCTTCATAGAAACAAAATTCCACTAAATTTTTTTTTAATTACAATAACTTTTTAACGGTTTGAAATTTTCGCAGGGGGGTTTTAGCTTTAAATGAGGAATATACTGTCAAATTTTCGATTGTCCCGTAGCATTTTTAATATACCTCCCCAAACATCCTTAAGTGAGGGTGTTGTTTGTTTATATTTCTTAATGATTCATTATGTCTGAAACATTTCTTGATCTTTGGTTAATTATTCCACTTTCTCTTGGCTATTTATATTTTTCTCCTCTTCTTCATGTTCTTCAATTGATCAAATTTGTCGCCTTGGGGCACACAAACAGAGAGGAAGAGAAGAGAGAGAGAGAGAGAACCAGTCCTACCTACTCCTTCCTATTCCTCAGGAAAATTGCATTATTTCTGACCTATCTCACTTAGAAGATGTGTGCTCAGGAACTACTCCCCCCCCTCCCCCCCCCCTCCTCTCTCTGCTGATATTTCCTTTACTTGTACGCCCCAGGGGTTTATTTACTTTATAAGACGGTAATTCAAATGAAAATAATAATATTTATATAAAAAAATGGGTATCAAGGCCGACGTTTCGACACCATCCTCAGTGCCAATGCAAGTTTCTTAAGATGTCCCTGTCATATATAATAATAAAAATAAGATAATTGTGTCTAGGAAGCATCAGCCTGCAGCGCTCGCAAGTAATATATATACACACAATTATCTTATTATTATATACTAGCTTCGTCGCCCGCCTTCGGACTTCGATCCCCCTCCAACTGGCTCGGGCCCGATAGAGCCGAAAGCTTTCTAATGGGATTTTCAGGAATTTTTTGACTTGTCTTCTAAAAGGGCGCAAATTTTTGAACATCACAAATTTCTTAATGGGAAAATATTTTTATTTTTAAATAAAAAAAAAAAAAAAACTCCAACATCCCAGCAACACAGTACCAAACCGCAAGCAATATTCAATTAAATGTTAACCTAAACTTCCGAGACCCCACAAAGTTCTTGCAGTTCCTAAAATCTCCGCAACTGGAAGAACTTCAAGACTTAAGCCGCTTCATCACAGCCCCAAAAATCTATCTATAATCTTGTTAACGGTCTGTTTGAGGATTGTACTCGTCTTTAAGTGTTCTGTTTGATTTGCCCGGTGGAATTTTGATTATTCGAAATTTTGCATTTTTTTAGAGGATAGGTGAAAAGTCGAAGAAAATCTGCAGCTAGTTGGTCCTCAATATTCCTATTCCCACCACTTTGACGTTATATAATTCAAAAAATCCTTCGATTTCTCCCATAAGAGCCTGTGTAGAAATATATTCTAAGATTCTATTGTACTCTAAGATAATTAAATTTATAATGACTGGTAATGGATTGGTTCACGAAGCTAATCTTTGTTTCGTTCTTTTGTTATTTACACATTAGTTCTGAGGGTCGATCCCAACCGGAATCGAAACGTCAACGTGGTGGGAGTCAAAAGGGCGTAAAACAACTAGCTGCAGATTTTCTATCACTTTTGAGGACTTACCTTGCTTTAAGAGCTACCATTTTAAGTCCGTACGTGTGTATTTTTATTTTTTTTTTTATGTTTTTTTTTTTACAAAGTGTTCTTCATAGTTATTTATTTGAAAAAGTGGTCTTTTTTTATATTAATGATTTTTATACGATCTATGAACTTTTTTGTATCATGCTTTTTGTAAGATGTATTGTTAAAAAGTGGGGGCTGAATGACCAAGGTCAAAGATCGAAAAATAAATAGAAAAAAAAATAAAAAAAAAAAGAAGAAGAATCCAAAATATCTTGGGTAGCCTAAGTTTAGAGTTTCCCACTTTGTAACGCCCCCCCCCCCCCCATCCCCATGAATTCTGAAATTACTTTTGTTTTAATTTATAAAGGCCAGGCTTTATTTAAAAAAAAAAAAAAGAATGTGTAGAAATAAGAAATTCTATAAATTTAAATAAATAAAATAGAATTTTTTTGAGCCACTCCATTTGGGGATTTGGAGACAAGTCCTCAACACTTATTTATTTATTTATTTTTACTTTTTACATTCAGGTATTTTAGGAAGGTAGATCTGCAGCCAAGGAGAATAAAAGACTATTTTCCTTTTGGTCGACGTTTCGGACTCTATATTGTTAAAAAAACACACATAGATGTTGTTGTGGAATATATAAAATATTGAAAAAGGCATCTTTTTGTGTACGAGAAGAGCTCTCTGAGCGTTATTTTTTGCAATATATTCACAACATCTAGGTGTGTTTTTTAACTATCTTTAGTCCCGATTGGCGTCCGAAACGTCGACCAAAAGAAATTAAAATTGTCTTTTATTCTCCTGGCTGCAGATCTACCTTCCTATTTAGAAGGTCTAGAAATAAGAAATTCTATAAATTTCTTGATCCATTCCATTTGGGGATTTGAAGACAAGTCCTCAATAAGAGAACACTTTTATTTTTTTTTTTACTTTTTATTCATTGCATGTCAATTAATAAGAAATGTAGCATGATGGCTAAATCGAGGTGATATGGATGTTGTTTTTTTTTTTAACACTCACACTTTTTTCCCATTCAACTCACACTCACACAGTATTTTCGGCAACTCAGGCCATATAAGACTTTTTATTAATGAATATACCTATTGGGAGACCAGGCATTATTATTTAACTAATTTGGTATCCAAATGGCTTAAATAAAATCACCGGACTGCCTGGGATTCGAACCCGCGACCCTTGGTATACAAGACAGGCGCGCTACCAACTACACCAAGCCCGATGAATTGATGTTAAACCTCCCCAAGTCACAGATAATAATGGTTTCAAAACACAACGTTTGGATCATTAATTGTACAGCCTTCATCTTACTTTGAAGTGCATCTTTTTCGACAATTAATACAAGATCCTACAAGCACTACTTGGCGCTAATTTATTTAAAAAAAAAAAATGCAGAAAGCACGAAATATTTTGCATACGTTAATACAATTTGTATACTTGAAACAAGTTTTTTGTTTCTGTTATTCGTGACCTCTCTGAGTTTACTTTTGCTCATCCTCACTCACCAAATTGCTCTCTACTCGGAGAAGAAAAGGAAGAAGAAGAGCATCGAGATAAAAAGAATAGATACGGACAATTGGGTTTTAGAAGCAACATGGAAAAATAATCGGCCTAAACAAAAAAAAAAAAGAATGCATTCAATGCAACGCAATGCAATGCAATAAATGTGCTGGCTAAGTAAGTAACTAACTGTTCAGTGTGGATGTGCTATTGGGAGTTGGATTGCACATTGTATGTCTGTGTGTGTGTTGAAGAGAGGAGAAGAGAAGGAAAGAGAGGAAAAAAAAAAAAAAAAACGAAACGAAACGCAAAGGAGGCCATCGCAGGGCGGCGATGCGAATGCAACGGTGGTTGCGTCAGATGCGAGGTCGTCGCCTCAAGGCAGCGGAACACAACACCAACTCAGAACATTATTCTGTGTCAATTCAATTTCGATTGAGAATAAGGCCCGTTCGGATTCGGATAAACAAATATACAGATTATTTATATATCGCCCCCCCCCCCCTCTCTCTAATTTTTCAATATTCTCGTTTTGGGGCAATACCGAAAAGATTTAAAATAAAAAATAAAAGCCTTGAAGTAAGGAAAAACCTTTTCCACAATATTCAATAGATCCAAGAGGTTCAATTAAAAGTCAAAAGTTTTTTTTTACATAACTTTATTTGACTCCAGATAATGTTTCGACCACTTGATCTAGGACTTCTTCAGTGGTCGGAGTCATATTATACAAAATTATTAAACAATAGAGCTTTAACAAAATACAATTATTTGCTAAGACTAATATTATTATTGACGTTTCACATGCTTGTTTCTAACAGGCCACAAATCCTATAATTAGCCGTGTTATGTGATTACTTTAAAGCATCGATCTTGGTGGCTGTTACCAGCCCCATTAAATATGGCACGGGTTCTTTGATGTCGATAAAGGCATTTAAATAAAAAAAATCTGTTGTGATTGTCAAACAGCACACAACTTTCTCTTACCTTCGATAATCGAAAGTTGTGTTCTGTGCTTGTCACACCAGAGTTTTCGTGTCGACATATTTATTAGTATGGGAAAATATTTATATTTTGTTACCATGGCAACCATTTCTCCTATCTTTTCTATAAAGTACAAGAGTTTTTTTGTGATTCAGAAGATTTCAATGACAAAATGAGAATATACATTTTAAAGAGCATCTAAAAAATAATTGATTTTTGAATTAAAAAAAAAAAAAAATCGTTGGAGCGAATTTAGAGAAAATCGAAAAAAAAAACTGAAAAAGTACATCAGTAAAGTACTAGTACTCTTTGGTCGATTTTGTTCAAAAGCTTTGTGTCACGTCCCATGGGGGTGCCTAACTTAAATATAAAATTTCAACCTCCTAGCACTTTTCGTTCTTGAGATATTTTGTTCACAGACACACACACAGACAGACAGACCATGTCGCGATTCAGGGACCTTAAAACGTGTATATCCATCAAAATCTCGACATCGAATTTTTGACATGAATCCAATACTTCATCTCTCTAAATATTAAAATATATATATATATATGTATAGGTAAGAGAAAGTAAAAATAATTTCCTTATAATCCCCTAATATTTTTTTTTCGGCATCGAAGGCCATTTAACTCCGATTTTTGTCGGGAACCCTTTACCCCCCCCCCTAGCACTGTTCTAGAATTACCCCACTTGTAGGACATACCAATGTGATCCTGTTATCTTATCCCTAAATGGATTAGAAATTTCTTTATCTTTCTCTACTACTATGTTATTTTCTCAAGTTTATTAACAGTTTATACACTTGTAAAACAAATCTAAAAAAAAAAAAAAAGCTGAAAAAAATAAATTTTATCTGAATGAAACTTTTATGATCCCCGCAATAAATGCAACAACAGAGAGAGAGAGAGGAGATCTTGAAGAGCAGGTTTCCGTTTTCTTCCTCTTTTAATTAATATGCATTTAATTTGTTTAATAGAGAAGAACAAATTCAGGAGAAATTGTTTTCTTCCAGTATTAACACAAATTGGAGTAATCTCTCTTCATTTGTTCTTTAAAAAACAGTTCGATCATTTGGGGGTGGAAATACGAGGGCAGGTGACTTTTTGAATTTCCCGCCTCCTTAACTGAATTGGCAACACTGCTCCTGTCAGCAGGCAACTATCAGCTGAAATTTGAACCAGCTGGGTCTTTTAGTTTTTGTTTGACATCCATTAATAGCAGACTACCTCGTGATTTGAGAAAAAAAGTGAATTTCGTGTGCTCCATGGCAAAAATCCATGAATTGGGATACGAATTGCTCCCTCATCCGCCCTATTTTCCGGATTTAGCTAGACTAAGAAATGTTTTACAAACCTGAAAAAATCGGCGGAAAGAGATTTGACTCCAACGCCCTCGGCAAATCTTATTTTTTTGGAGAAACGTTGGACAAAGTGTATAAGGAGACTACGTTGAAAAATAAAATAATTTTTTATCCAAACACCTGTGTTTCATTCAAAAAGTCACGGGCTTATTGACCTGCCCTCGTAAGTATACGTATTATGAGATGGGCAACACACACAAACAGCAAAGTTGTGTACTGTGCGTTAATTCCCACCAGATTTTTTTTTTACTTTCTCTTATACGAAGTAATTCGACTACCTCATGATTCTCGCAATTTTAGACCTCCCTGAGTCGATTTTTGAAATTATGTGTATGTGTGTGTGTGTGCGCTCACGATTACTTAAAAACGCAAGCAGCCAGATCGATGATTTTTTTTTTTTTTTGTAGGTTATAAAGGTTTTTTTATGCTCTGATTCAAGGCTTTTGTCCTCAAATAAAAAAAAAAATTCATATTAATATATAAATAGTTATTTATAAAATACATGTACTAATGGTAATTTTTTTTTAAATAATCCATTTAAGCTGCCAACCGTTGGCTCTAGTTGAAACAGAAAAGTAATAATAAAAAAAAGAGTTGATATGTTTGAATATCCCTTTTTATTAAAAACACTTTTAAAGATGACAGACACACTGAGTAGCGACGTACCAATAAATATATTTGAAACAACTTTAATCTGGATTTTAAGAAAAACTTTCAACTTTCGTATGCACTCCCCACTTATTGTATTAATTAATATTTAAACGAACAAATTAAATGAATAATAATATGGCCTAATATATAATGAAACATATCTCCAAGTGTTTTTATTAATTAAACAAATACGTATATATTAAGTGTGAAGGAAAGGAGAGGGTCCACCGCAGGCGGGTTAATCGCCAAGTCCACCGAAGGCGAGAATCCTGATTAATGCAAAAAAAAAATATCTTTTATTTATGCTCTTTAAATCGCTTATTTAGCATATATCTCTGAGAAATTAATAGGCGGTAGAGGAGGTCCGCAAGAAGCGGTATATGAATGAAAAATAAAAATATAAACGAATGGAGGAAGGTCTTCTAATTTACAGGAAGGTGAAGAAGAAAAAAAGACTTTATTCGGCCCAAAATTATTTATTTCCTATGTCAACGTTTCGGGGACTATATGTCACCCATCCTCAGGACCTTAAAATACAACATAACAACAAAACTTTAGACTTTAGACAAACTTAAAAAACAAGATACACTCTTTTATATCTTGAACATACAAAGTTTTTTTCCCCACGGGCTTGGTATAGGGGTTAGCGTGCTAACCTCGTATACCAAAAGTCGCGGGTTCGGACTCCAGGCGGTCCGATGATTTTATTTAAGCCATTTGGATAACATTTGGATGGGTGACGTATAGGCCCCGAATTGTTGACTTAGGAAAAATCATTGTGTGGTTTTATGAAACCACGATGCAAGTGAAACTTTTTTTTCGAATCGTAGGCTTTTAACTGAAAATTTTCAGAAAATTATTTTCTGTATTAAAATTGCGTTTTTACAAAAGTATATAAAATAAAATATAGATATAGGTAATTAAAATTAACAATTGAATAATTAAATCTCACAATTATTATTTTATAATTAGTCATATATATTAAATTTCAATTTTCCTATTTTTGTCATTTATATGGATAGAGATGAAATATAAAAGTCGTAGTGTAAAGAAAAAAAACCTGGTGTGAGTGGCCGGTGACGTCAGGCTTAACGCGACAGATTGAAGGGCGAAAAAATTTGAGGGCAACCAAATAAAAGTTTTTACTTCACCTTCCCGAAAAAAAAATCATTATTAGAAACAACCCTATTTGGGAATTTTTGTATTTATTTATTTATTTATCTATGATTGAAAAAGTGGAGCGTTTCGCTGTTTGTTGGTCTTTAGCTCTGATTGATTATGTCCTGGGCTCTTTTTATTTTATTTGATTAAATAAATTACAAATATTTCAAGTGAAAAGATAAAATATTTTTTAGAAATTATAATAGAAAGGAAGAGAGAGAAGAAATAATTATTAACACAAGCAAGGTAGATAGAGAAAGTCGATAAAGTAGAAATATTTTTGTTTGATAGATTAAAAAAAAAAAAAAAAAAGAATTGTGAAATCACAAACTATTGGCAATCTTTAATTGTTTTTTGTGTTTGTGTCTGTGTATAAAAAAGAATAGAATGGATTTAGCAATTGTCTGTTTATTTATGCATCTATTAGTAATGATAGTTAGTTAGTGAGTATATCATCGTTTGAAAAACATATTTATCTTATCTTCTCGTTATTTAAATACGCACTGTACTCTTTTTCTAGATCCAATTCGAGTCAAGCAATTGTCATTTATATTTTAGTTTGTAATTTATTCAATTTAAAAAGATATTTGTAAAATGAAAATTTAATTATATATAACAATTTTTATTATTTTTCATTTGAGAGATTTTATTATTACCCGCTTTAGACGGGCTTCGCCCCCCTGGAGCCCGCGCCACCTGCGGAGGATCCTCGCCTTTTCTTAACAATGAAAAATATTATTAGGCCTATTATCCCAATCTAGTGCCTGCTTGAGGATTTGTTTACATTCATAGAATACACAAATGCAAAGAATACATAAATATTTCTCATACATTTCCTATGGGAGAAATTGTAATTTTAGAAATTAATAACTCAAAAAGTTATAGGAATTTCGAGATGAAAATAATTTTCCTGTAATCCCTAGAAGGTCCTCTTTAAAGCATATAAAATTTCGTTTCGAAATTCCAACGGGAAGTTGGTCAAATAGATCCTGACAGTACATATATACAGTAGGTGTAAAAAAAAGTATTAGTATACTGAGAAATTTTACAAAAATTAAAATTCAAGATAAACAAATAATTATTTATAAATTCTTCTTTACTTAATAATAATAAAGAAAATAAAAATATTTATAAATTATTGATATTTCAAATCAATAAAATCACGAAATTTAGCGAGACAACAAGTATTCGTACACCGTAATTATCTAATAATAAAAACAAAATGAATACTTTATTCCGTATCCTTCAGAACAAATTACAGCCCTCGGGGCTTGGTGTAGAGGTTAGCGTGCTAACCTCGTATACCAAACGTCGCGGGTTCCTGACCCCAGGCAGTCCGATGATTTTATTTAAAACAATTGGATACCAAATGGCTTAAATAAGAATGCCTGGACCCCATATATGTATATTAAACAATAACGGTTATCTTAAATGTCTTATATGGCCTGAGTTGCCGAAAAGACGTGTGAATGAGAAAAAAGTGTGAATGTTAAAAAAAAAAAATTACTCTTTGCCCGTGAGTGTTAAAAAAAAAAAAAATACTCTTTGCAGTCTTCGTAGTATCAAATCAACAAGATTTTTTTTTGTAATACCAGGTGAAATTTCATCCCATTCTTGTTGTAAAATTTCGAAGACCGTAGATTAAATTTAAAATCAAATAATCTAAAAGATGAGAATAAAGCTAAGAGACATAAACAAATATACGAGCAATGATTCCCACCTAACATGAAATGTCATTGTTATCATAGTGTACGAATTAATTTTGAAAATCGCTATTTTTTTTGTTATTTTATTGATATGAAAAATCAAAGGCTATAATTTATCGAGATTTTTTTCTTTATTATCATTGAGGAAAGAAGAATTTATAAGATGAAGAGCAACGTCTAAACGTACTTTAAAAAAAATCTAGACTATTATAAAGAATTTTTCAATGCGGTTTTTTTTTTTAATGAATTAAATTCATAAGAGATTATTGGGACATCGAACTATAATTTTGTTTAATGACTTATTAAAAAATTATCGGAATTAATTTTTTTGTTATTAAGCAAATACAAAAAAAACAATCTGTCCCAATAATCTTTAATTTTTTTTAAATTTAAAAATGAATTTATTGTTATTATTAATCATATATTAATTAAGAAATTTTTAAAATAAGCTTAGATGATTTATTTAAAAATCAACTGTCAAATTAGTTCAGTATACTTGCAATAGATGGCAGGCTAGTCTAACAGCCGATCCCCTTTTGGCCTATATTTATATATTTTTATGCTTTTATAAAAGATACATAATATATAATAACATTTATAAAGTATTTATTGTTAAAAGATTAATGAAAATCAACACAAATGCATTAAATATTATTAGCTACCATTCTGACATCTCTTGGCAAATTTTTGAATTACTTGATACTTTTTATAACACACTACGTTTGCAATTAATCGAAGGTTTGTGAGACCTAAAGAAGGTCAAGAAAATGAAAAAAAAGACAATTTCTAACATTTGAATAAATGATATTATTAAATTTGAAGTGAATTGTTTATTAAATAAAATTTTATTGACCCGTTCGAGATAATCTCTAGAGCGTTAAATAGTTGGAGGTTTTATTTTAATCAGGTATTATGCAGTATACAAATTATATATCAAACCAACAGATGACCTTCTTTATATGTAGGTGAAGTAATTTTTTAATTTTTTTTTTTTTTTTAAAGAATAAAATAGATCGTAGTGTGCTGTGGCCACTAGAGAACCGAACAAATTCGAATTTTATTTAACTCAGGGAATCAGTTTAATTAGCTTTGCCTCTTTATCTTATTATCATCTACGGACACGGATGATGATTATATAAATTGTAAGTTGGTATGAGCGCGCCTGAACCCAAGCAGAGTGGTCGGGGGTTCGCTATTTACGTAAATACAGATGGGGTGAAAAGGTGCGACCAGTCACACAAGTTTACTCGGTTTGCAAAGTAAAAACTTTATAATAGGGTGGAATTAATTTTACGAACTATTTCGAAGATATTTACACTCCAACTTCAAAGTTCAAACAAGTTTAATAAGGCTCGGATTTCGCCCTATTTGCCTTTTTTTAATTTATGGCTTAAAATTTAGGCCAATATGATATGTATACGTTTAATGAAATTCTGAATAAAATAAGAGGCATTTGTTAGTGCCTATAATGCCTATTTTAGCCGATTTCATGTTTTAGTGCCTATTTCATCTATAAATGCCTTTTTTAGTGCCTATTTTAAGTTCAAATAGTCAATTTCAATTTTTTACGAGCTATTCATAGCCTAAATTTAAAATTTTTTTGAATTATCAAGAAAATATTTCAAGGGGGGAGGGGGTAATTACCCCCCCCCCCCCCTAGATTTAAAAAAGATACTTTTTTCGAAACAAAATTTATTTTTAATGTAAAATTTTAAAAATTAATACTTAAAAATTTGATTTGTATTTATATTCTGGCTAACAAGTACAGAATGCGCCTTTAAATTATCGAAATTAAGAAAAAATTGTGTGCTGTGCGACCAGTCACACCAGATTACCAAAAATGAGACATCTATTTTTTTAAATTTTTTATATTTCTTAAATAATGCCTTTTGAGTGCCTATTTTTACAATAAATGCCTTTTTAAATGCCTATTTTAAATTTAGTGCTTAGTAGTTGCCCCCCTATTTATTTTCAGTGCCTATGAATCCGAGCCCTATTAATAATATAACAATCTACAGAGCAAAGCAACAAATTTTACATTTTGTGGTGTTTATAAATAATCTCCATTCAGAATAATCTGGTACTTAGGATTATCTATCTTTTTTTTTTTTTTTTTTTTTAATAAAAAAAAACATTCACACTTTTTCTCATTCACACTCACACTCACACACACATTCATGCAGTCTTTTCGGCAACTCAGGCCATTTAAGACTTTGACGATAACCGTTGTAAGGAATATATTTATTGTGGGGTCAGGCATTATCTATCTTTTAAAATGATATATTTAATAGAAGGGGCGTTCAACAGGTTTATTTCTCGGGGCCGGAGTTTAAACATAAAATTGACCTAAATACAAAATAATGAGCCCCTGGAAGGTAGACCGCTCGCTCACTCAGCTCTACTACTTGAGAGTAGGAACCGACCGAATATTCGGTTTCGGTTTCGGCTAAAAACTAGTCAAAATCTGAGTTCGAAAAGATGGGACTAGTACGGGAAAAAAAAGTCAAATCATTTATTTCCACGTGAGGAAGAAAAAAAATTTTCCACAAGACAGGAAAGAAAGGAAAAATTTTCTGCCCGACGAAAAAGAGGCGGGAAAAATTTAACCTTGCTAAACAAAAAAAAATAATTAAAATGTTTTCCAAAGGAAGGAGAAAAATTTTGCAAATTTTTCCGTCCGTTAATAAAAAATAAAAAAATGGGCGTAAAAAAATTTAGTCTCTCTTAAAAAAGGTAAAAAAAAAAAAAATGATTTTCGCAGAAGGGGAAAAAAATTTTCCGCAGAGGCGGGGAAAAAAAAAAAAAGGTAAAATGATATGCAATTTTGTATAAGAAATAGGAAATACAAGTTTCTGTTTCGGCCGAAACTATGATTGAGTTCGAAATTCGGTTTCGGTTGAAAATCTTTTTTTCGGTCGGACCCTCTGCAATTCGATTCCCATCAGCGATGAAAATATTTCTATATTACATTAAAATGAGAATAAAAGAAGACCATCTATAGAAAACCAAAGAACTTGAAAGGTTTTTCTAATGACTGAACTCTAGCCATGAAGATGGTCGCATAGTCGACCGAAACGTCGCTGTGGGTTCTCTATTAAAGAAATAAACCTAGTTATTTTTCTACTACGTATTGATTCAGCTAACAGAGAATAAAACTGACAAAAAGCTATCTATGACTAGCTGCACCGTCCGCCTTGGGCACCAACATACTTCAGAAGACGATAATTTCAAAAAAAAAAAAAAATTCTAAAGGCAAAAACCTAATCAAATATGACTCCTTTGCTATTGAATTAAGGGAGTGGCGGGCAGCACAAAAACAAAAACAAAAACAAAAAATGGTGAATTAATTTTTGATTGTGTTGGCAAGCCAATCAATTGCAATGGCAACCAAAGCAACAGAAAAAACAACAAACAAACAATCAGAGAAGAAGACAAACAAACAAAATACACATAAAATTAGTAGATAAGTTAATTTGTTTGTCTTTATCGGCATTTGAGGCCATTTAAATTGAAATAACATCTTTTTTGTTGTTTGGGTGCGAACAAAAGAGAGAAATATGCGCAACAAGTTTAAAGATTTTAATTATTTTTACACTGTTTTTATTAATATAGGGCTATATATACTATCTGTATCAGTCAAAAGTATCAGCTCTAGCAGAGCGCCCTATTGGCGAGAGAAACAACCATGTGCAATGTAACCAACACACAGATTTGCTCCATAAAGGCAAAATTTTTCAAATTAAACAATCTTATCAAAAAAAAGATTTACAAAAAAAAAAACAAAAACATTGTGTGGTTTTATGAAACTACGATGCAAGTGAAACTTTTATTTTCGGATCGTAGGCGTTTAACTGAAAATTTTCAGAAAATTATTCAATAAAGGGTATTAAAATCGCGTTTTTAATCTTAATTTAATAATTGGAAAATGGGAAATCAAAAGACGCATGTTAAAAACTGAGAACAATATTTATTTAGTAATTGAATCATTTTAAATTATTTTAAAAATTATATTTTATCAATTTAAAAATTGAAAAATTAAATCTCACAATTATTTTTTTATAATTCGTCATATATATTTCCTATTTTTGTCGTCATGGCTTGTGACGTCATAACTTGTAGCGTCACGGCCTTTGACGTCACGGCTTGTAACGCGACATGCTGATAGAGAAACGAAAAAATTTGTGTCGATCAAAATAAAGTTTCACTTTAAAAATAATTGTGTAGTTTTATGAAAGCAAGTGAAACTTTTTTTTCGGAAAGGCGTTTAACTGAAAATTTTCAGAAAATTATTCGGTATTAAAATCGCGTTTTTATAAAAGTATTAAAATAAAATATAGATATAGGTAATTAAAATTAAAAAAAAAAAAAAATTGAATAATTAAATCTCACAATTATTATTTTATAATTAGTCATATATATTAAATTTCAACTTTCATATTTTTGTCATTTATATGGATCATGGGGGGGGGGGGGGGGGGGCAAAAACTCTATGGTAAGAATGCCTTCAAGTTTCCCTTAGTTATATGACAAGTGGCTAGATGGCAATACTAGGCTAGTTCAAATTTTATACTGTAGAGTTCGTTCCATTCGCCAACAAAATAACATTATTTCATGAGCTCGAGTTCAAATCTCTCTGGGAGCAAGCTTTATTTCCCCTGGCTTAAATAAAAATGCCATGGACACCTAAATATATATAAATTCATAAATAACGGTTATGTAAAGTCTTATATGGCCTAAGTTGCCGAAAAGACTGTGTGAATGTGTGGGTGAGTGTGAGGTGTGAATGAGAAAAAAGTGGGAATGTTTAAAAAAAAAAAAAAAAAAAAAAAAAAAAACCTGGAGCTGTACAATCTTGATCTGTGATATGGATAGAGATGAAATATAAATGCCGTAGCGTAATAAAGAAACCTGATGTGAGTGGCCGGTGACGTCACGCGACATGCCGATAAAAGGGCGGGCATCAAATAAAAGTTTCACTTTAAAAAAAAAATTTAATTAATATCATCTCTCTAAGCTCTCTAGGAAGGGCTCTAGCCAATGGAAATTTTTGGCAGATACCGCGGGTTCCGTTACGCATTTCTTAGGTGTATATTAAATACACCCTATTCGTATAATAAACAACAAAAAATAATTTGCTTTGCCTGGATACAGACGGAACAAATGTCAGTCATAATTAAAGCCCGGATTCCTACGCAATTCTAATTGCTAACATGTACGTCCCGGAAAACAGTTGGAAAATTTTCACGGCAAGTGGGATTTGAACCCGAGTTGTATAGCAACTCTAGATTCGTAATCCGCAGCTTATCCGAGTCTCCTCAAATATATTTCAACAGGGTCGATTGAAAATAAAATACTGTTGTTTATTTCTGATGCAACCCCCTTTATGGTAAACGCCGGACATTCGTTAAAAACTTTTTTTACTTTAAAACACGATTAGTTTTACATGAGTAGAATTCATGATTTACCTTTAATTGGAAGCCATATTTTTGTCATATATATTTTGCTGCATATTTTAATACTTATTTAGAGGTTTTTACTGCATAGTCATAATAATAGGGGGGAAATTAAAATTTATTAAAATATGGGCATTGACTTCCCCGAGACTTTCTCGTATATTCTTTTGGAATTACGTCTGGATGTGTGTGTGTGTGTGAACACGATTGCTTAAAAACCAAAGCAGCTAGATCGATGAAATTTGGTATATGCTCCTTACACTAAAATTGTAGATTTCTATCAACTTTTGGAGTAAATACGTCACTTGGAAGTAGTACTTTACCTAATAAGTTTTTTTTAGAAATTTCGAAATTTTCAATTTCTTTGTTATATTATGATAAAATATTCAATTTTAAAAAGTTTTTATTCTTTGACATTTTTTCGAAAACTGAATAGTTTTTGAAATAATCACAGAAAAAAAAAGAAAATTTTCGTTAATTTTGGAAAGAAAAATCAAAATAAAATCATACAGGTGTCATTAAAAAACGTGTAAATATAAACAAATGTCTTTTCTGGGAGAAAAAAAAAAAAAATTAAGGGCAACGAACCCCCCCCCCCCCCTCTTCCTGGTAAATATCCAACTTATTAATGGCCCTGAAATTAATTTTCTCCTCCCTTCTGTACATTTCGGTGGGAACGTTTTTCTTAGATGAGTGTCAAGTGTTTGTAAACCCTTTTAATACTTGTTGTGTGTTGGCGTTCACTCACACCTCCAAGTTTTATCAAGAAGTAGTTCTATTATAATAAATAAAGATTAAGAAGAAATTTTTTTTTTTTTGAATATTCTGTCATTTAGTGTTCTTTACCTTTAAATTGAGACTGCCTAGGGGCGCAATGGGGCGGTTTTCGATCAGACGAAACTGCAAGTTTAATATATATTTTGTTAATTCAAAGTTTGTATAAACAAGAAATGAAGAAGGAGAAAAAATTAACAAGAATTTGTTGTCTTCAATTTCTCCCTCTTTATTTCATCTAAAATCTATTTGGCTCTCTTTTATTTTCGGCTGTACAATTAATTGGGTGAGGTAGAGTTAACGCCAGGGGGGGGGGGTGGAGTTGGGGAATTATAAATTAGTAAGGCGAATTAAAGTGGCAGGCCATGCGACGGGCCGACTTTCTTCTAAAAACAAAAATAAACTGGTAATCGTTGGAGTAGGTAAAAATTAATAAAAACACTAACAAGTGATATCAATATTGGAATATAACACCTATTAAAAAAAAAAAAAAACTTAAAATTTATCCAATTGAAAGAAATTTTTCAATATGAACTAGTACAGTTAAAGTGTATAGTGTGGAGCCCGAAGCATAGGCAACCAAAATGTCTTTTTTTTTTTTTTAATTTTAAATCTACGAACTAAATATATTTTAAAAATGAGAGATTATAATAAAATATGATTTTTGTAGATACAGGTGGTTAACTCGTCAAGGATTTTTCCTGCTTTCCGGGTGGATTGGAAATTTAAAGGTGGAATAGTAAATTTTATTTAGACCTACTGCGTACATTTTAGTTCAATTTCGGCATAAGCCATTCTCAGGGCCTGTCAAATATTTATAATCATAAATTATAATACGCTAGCCCCCCTGAACCCCCCTCGCTGGCTCGGGCCCGCCGGGCGGACCCTCGCCTTTTCTTCTTTGTAGAAAGAAAATTATTATTACTACTATTCCATTCCAGTGCCTGCTTGAGGATTTGTTTACCTTCATAGAATACACAACTGCAAAGAAACTAAATATTTCTCTATACATTTCCTATGGGAGAAATCGTAACTTTAGGAATTAATAACTCAAAAAGTTATAAGAATTTCAGAGACCTGAGTATTTTTCCTGGACTCTCCATAACGTCCTTTATAAGACTGCAAAATTTTCTTTCAAAATTCCAACGGGAAGTTGGTCAAACAGAGCGTGACAGACGGACAGACAAACGGATATTCCGCACTTATTATATATAGATTTTGTGACAATTCGCCTAACGACGTTACCTGGCAATAAAATGTCTCTGATATTTTGTCAAAGTTCTTAACATGAGTTTTTTTTACACATCAATTGTACGCAATATATATTTAATGCCAGTTAACGTTGTTGTTAGGAAATTGTCACAAAATCTATATATATAATTTGCTAATGTCCGTCTGTCTGTCACGCTCTATTTAGGCAACTTCCCGTTGGAATTTTGAAATGAAATTTTATATGTATAAAGAGGACTTTCTCGGGATTACAGAAAAATTATTTTCATTCCAAAATTCCTAAAACTTTTTGAGTTATTAATTCTTAAAGTTACAATTTCTCCCATTGGAAATGTATAGAGAAATATTTATGTATTCTTTTCAATTGTGTATTCCATGAATGTAAACAAATCCTCAAGCAGGCATTGAATTGGAATGGAATAATAATAATTTTCTTTTCATAATTAAGAAGAAAAGGAGCCTGCCCCCAGGCTTGGCATAGTAGATAGCGTGCCTACCTCATATACCAAACTTCGCGGGTTCGGACCCCAGGCAGTCCGATGATTTTATTTAATCCATTTGGATACCAAATGGCTTAAAAAGAAATGCCTGAACCCCCAATAGATATATTAATAATTAACGGTTATCGTCAAAGTCTTAAATGGCCTAAGTTGCCGAGAAGACTGTGTGAATGTGTGTGTGTGAATGAGAAAAAAGTGCGAATGTTTTTTTTTAAATAATTAAAAAAAGAAAAGGCGAGGGTCCGCCGTAGGCGGGCCCGGAGCCAGCTGGTGGGGGCCCGTGGGGGAGGGGGGGGGGGCAAAGCCCTAAAAATGATCGCGATCTACTATTATTTGTAATAAATAATTATTTTTCCTTATATTGATAAAAAAAAATCAACGCATCGAGTCAAGGAATAGATAACGCCGTTGTATTGATAGTGGTTTTTGAATAAACCATAGATGATGGTTCCAATTGAATGCTAGAAGAGAAAACAGATGTGAATTGAATGAATGTAAACAAAGGCTGGAATGTAATTCGAGGACGAGAGGCGCGTGCTGTGTGCTATCGACGGGGCAGAGGAATCTTAACTCACTAGCTCACTAGCTCGCTCGCTCGCTCCTGAGCCCACCAAGGCCGGTCCTCTCGAATGTCGTCGCCATCAAATCAAGATAACGAATCACCCACCCACCCATCATTTCGCACTTTTATTTAAAAGGCCCTTTGCATTATTTAAAAATTTGCGTTTTTTTGTTCATCCGGAGTGCTACGCATTACACCAACAACACAATGATATAAAATTTATTATATATTAAGCCAGTAAAATGTTATTGGACAAGTGATGCCTCTCCCTTGAGTTATTAGTGTCAGATCTGACACTCTGAGGAGTAACTTTCACGGGAACACTACTGAGATGGGTTCTAGTTCCCTTCCTCAAGTGGAGGCATCTTGGATAATTTTTTGCCATGAGCTGATTTTGATTAAAATTCAAAAATCAATTATTATTATTATTTTTTTTTTCTTTTTATTTTCCGGCCTTTGACCTCGGTCATTCAGCAATTATTCTTTAAAATGTATATTCTCATTTGGACATTACTTTACTCTTTTTTTTTTTTTTTATTCACACTTTTTTCTCATTCACACTCACACTCACACTCACATTCACACAGTCTTTTCGGCAACTTAGGCCATTTAAGACTTTGACGATATCCGTTATTTATAATTATACATATTGGGGTCCAGGCATTTTTATTTAAGTCATTTGGTATCCAAATGCCTTATATAAAATCATCGGACTGCCTGGGGTCCGAACCCGCGACGTTTGGTATATGAGGTTAGCACGCTAACCTCTACACCACGCCCCGAGGGCTACTTTACTCTTGTATTTCATAGAAAAGCCGGCGGGCCTGGCAAAAAGAAGGAACAACAGCCACCAAGATCAATGTTGTTAAGCAACGCCAAGTGGTGCTGAAAATCGGGATAGGTGACCGCCGAAAAACAAGACCATTGAACGCCCACTGGAAGCCATCGATACATGTATTTAAATAAATAATAATATATTTATATAAGTCAAATGCCCTAAATGACTTAAAAAAATTAAAAAAACTTCCCGTTGGAATTTTGAAACGAAATTTTGCGATCTTATAGAGGATATTATGGAGAGTCCAGGAAAAATACTCAGGTCCCGAAATTCCTATAACTTTTTGAGTTATCAATTCATACAGTTATGATTTCTTCAATAGGAAATGTATAGAGAAATATTTATGTATTCTTTGCATTTATATATATTCTATGAATGTAAACAAATCCTCAAGCAGGCATTGGATTGGAATAGTAATGATAATTTTTTTTTCAATAATTAAGAAAAAAGCCCTCGGGGCTTGGCGTCGAGGTTAGCGTGCTAACCTCGTATACCAAACGTCGCGGGTTCGGACCCCAGGCAGCCAATTGGATACCAAATGGCTTAAATAAGATTGTCTGGACCCCCAATAGATATATATTCACAATATGCGTGAGTGAATGGGAAAAAAAGTGTGTGTTAAAAAAAAAGTCGAGGGGGGGTCCACACAAAATGTCACGAAATTCTCAATGAGAAACGAAATCCGTCAACAAATGGAAAGAGAGGAATCCCAATTGCAGTAGTCCCTCCTAAATAAACAGCTCCAAATATATGAATATAATCAACTATTGCTCCCTGGCCTTGATCCACCTACCATGGGGTGCATAAATTAGTTTGTTTTGATGGATAGAGAGAGAGATTAAATACTCTAAAGACGGATAATTTTTCGATTGCTCTACAAGTTTTTGATCTTTTAATGGTGAGGTGATTGGAGAATTACAATTTCATTTTTGTTTTCACAGGGGAGAGAAACAAATGAATTTTAATCTATGTTTGTATATCCGTCTGTCCGTCCATCTTCCTGTTTGCCTGTGACACGCTCTGATTGACTAACTTCCCATTGAAATTTTGCACTCTAATAGAGAATAGGAAAATTATTCTGATCTCAAAATTCTCAAATAGAGAGGCTCAAAAAAAGAATTTTCTCATAGGAAAGAATTGGGTTCTGTCTCATTTCAAAATTATTAATTTCAATAATGAAAATATTAAATCTCTGAAAAAAGGAAAATAATCAAAATTCTTATTATAAGTTAAAAAAATTATTTTTAAATTTGTGTTCATCATTGGAATATAGTGAGAATTTTGCCAAGTATTTAAAACAAAACATTTTATTTGAGGTCGGTCGTCTCGAAAAAACCGTTAATAGCTAATTCAGTAGCTAGTTACTCTAGGCGGCAAGAGATGGCGTTAGTTTTTCCCATAGGGACACAAGGGATTTTTTCCATTTCATTTGAAAGATTCCAGCTAATGAATTAAGGGTAAAAAATTAATTATTTTTTTAACACAATGATTACTAATTTAATTATCTATAAGTTATAGAGCTTCTTTTTTAAAAATATCTTTTATTTAATGCGATTAATCTAAAAAAAAAATTTTATTTTTTCGAAAATCAAAAAAATGCCTTCTATAAGTTGTAGATATTTTAAATAGCTTTAATTAAAAAAAAAATTTGAGGTCGATAGCTTCAAAATTGTGGCCGCTGCAATCTCCCAAAATTAGCACCCCGAGACGCATCGAGAATTTATGGTCTGAATTTTATGGACTGTTAAAAAGGAAACACACACCCAGCAGGTCCTGAAGATGACCTAGACCTTGGGGACCAAAACGTCAGATTTCACTTTGAAGTACAGTTATAAATCACATTAAATAAGTACCGTTCAACTGCCTTGTTTCTGGAGGGTCACCTATCCCAGATTCAGCAAAGCTTGGCGTTGCTTAATTTCAACGATAATGAAATTTGTATTTCTTTTTGACACCATCAGCATTTAAGCCTACAGCCTTTCGGAGATTCTATTTTAATTTAACTACACTATAGAATCTATTTCCTAATGAGAAAATTTTTACTTTCTCTTACCTCTATATATCTTTATATATAGAGAGAGAAAGTATTAGATTCATGTCAAAAATTTTGATGGATATACACGTTTTAAGGTCCCCTGAATCCAAAAAAGTGGTTTTCGCGACATGGTCTGTCAAAGAGTACTTTATTGATGTACTTTTTCAGTTTTTTTTTTTTCGATTTTCTCAAAATTTATTCCAACGATAAATTCAAAAATCAATTATTTTTTAGATGCTCTTTAAAATGTATATTCTCATTTTGCCATTGCAAATCTTCTGAAGGCTTTTACTCTTGTACTTCATAGGAAAGATAGGAGACATGCCCACATAGCACAAAATATTGCTGGAATGTTGCAGGAATATTATTTCAAAACATTCGAAATATTGCATGCAATATTCCTGCAGCATTCCAGCAACATTCCTATGTCCGCGTTTTTTTTTATTCAGGGAATATTGTCACAATATTGAATTACAATATTGCCAGAATATTGCACAGCAATGTTGCCAACATAATGCGATGTAATGTTACCATAATATTGTGACACAATATTGCATGCAATATTCCAGCAACATTCCTATGTCCGCGTTTTTTTTATTCAGGGAATATTGCCAAAATATTACAATACAATAGAGCCATAATATTCCATTTCATACTATGTTCCCAGTAAACCATGGTTGCCATAAATATTTTACCATGTTTATAAATTGTACATCTTGAATTTAAATGTACCCTAGTGTCGGAAACTAAATATATGTCGACACAAAATCAGGTCAGCTTGATTGAGAATGTGCAAAGAAGGTTTCTAAAATATCTTTTTTTTTTTGTCAAGTTTAGCCTCCCTGCTTCTCATATTAACCTATGATCAAATGATTGAAATTTTTGAAATTAAAAGTCTCAAGAATTGGCTTCAGAGTCCCGGCTTTTACTCTCTTTTTATCTTGAGCCTGTCCGAACGTAGAATGGGAGAAATCTCACCCATTTTCAAGATGATTTCGGAATATGCGAGGAGGGAAGCCTGACTATCTTTTATTTTATTTTTACTTTTTGTATTTAATTTTAAAATATTTTTTTTTTTTTTTTTTTTTTTTGTGATTTGTTAAACGTACAGTAGTATTATAGATTGCAGGGGCGTATATAAGGGACCTCACCCCCGAAATTTCCCAAACGCATATACATATATAGGCATAGGCGCCGGAACTGGGGGGGGGGGGGCAAGGGTACATTGCCCCCTCCTGGCATCTTACAGGGGGGCAGAGGGGGCAAAATTTCTTCTTTTATTTCATTTATTATTAAAAATGATATATTTTAACTTTTGAAAAATAAAATCTTCTAAATTAAAAGAGTAAGAAATTCATTTTTTTTCCAAATTTTTTCAAAAATTTTTTGAAAAATCACTACCAAATTTTTAAAATTTTAATTTTATTAAAATTGTGATTTTATTTAAAATTTTTAAAGTTTTATAGTAGATTTGTTTTTATTTTATACTATTTGAACATATTAAATTATTTTAATTTTCTAAAAAAAAATTTTTTGCCCCCCCCCCTGATTCAAATTCGTTCCGGCGCCCCTGTATATAGGGATATGCAGACATCAGCGCAACAAATTTTTCCGCAGTATGGAAAACTTTGGTTTCGCAGAAAAATTATTGAGTTCATCCCCCCCCACCGAAAAAATTCCTATATACGCCCCCTTGATAAATTGTATAATTTACGGTGTAATAATTTTTTCTATAATTGGAAATTTTTTCTGTTGGGAATCTTATATATTATATCAATAAATAAATAAATAAAATCTGGTGAGACCAGTCACCCCAGATTTTTTTTTTTTAAATGGTGGAATTTGAAACTTTTAGTGTTTAAATACCTCTACCGAGGCAAAAAAAATTTCTAGCACATCCAATGGGAGGAGAGAAAAAAAAAACTTCCCTACTGTGTGGTTATTATTGCGTTGCATTGTAGCCATTGTTTTTTTTTTTTTATTATTAAATACAATTCTTGGTAAAATATATAGATATAAATAAATAAATAAATAAATAAATCTGGTGCGACCAGTCACACCAGATTTTTTTTTTGAATCTGAAATTTTTAGTGTTTACCTAGGCAAGTAATCCTTGCAATTTCTCGCACAGAGGGGAGAAAAAAAACTTGCCTACTGTGTGTTATTATTGCATTGCATTGTTGCCATTGTTTTTTTTTTTTTTTTAATTATTAAATTCAATTCTTGGTAAAAAAAAAAAAGTATTTAACCATTTCTCAGAGAGCAATTGGAAATGAATTGACGACAAAATGACGTCACACAATTTTTAAAAAAACAGCCTTGACTTTAATAATTATATTAATTTCAAAAAAAATGATATTATTTTTCTTCAATATTCAAAGAGAGCAAGCAAACAGAAGATCTGATGTTGTGATTTATGCTGAATCGAACGAAAGAATAGCTTAAAAAAAAAAAAAAAGAAGAAGAGGCTAAGAGAGGCTGTGGCCTGTAAGAAGTGTCGTGGTACAGTCAGGGTCAAGAAAGAGAGAGAAAGAGAAAATTGTGGCAACAGGGCAAGCGCGCGTGCCTGTTAAGTAATCAGTGCAACGAGTTGGCAACGTTGTTTTTTTTTTTTTTTTAAGTGCGGCGACGTCGTCGTCGTCGTCGGCGGCACGCCTGAACGCCCACCCACTCTCCGAGATGATGCGGGATTGTTGCGATGGGGCATTGTTGGCTAATGAGCCCCCCGCCCCCCCCCGCGCGCACCACACTCTACTGGCTTTTATGGATTTTCGCTTTTTAGTGGTGCTGCTACTGCTGCCTGCTGTCTGTCACCCACCCCATTTAGAGAGTTGGCAACACCGCCCGGACTAGGACGATGATGTTGATGATGACGACAACGACGCAAGGCCCCCTCTCTCGATGCGCAAACGCCGATCCGATCGTCCGTCTCTCTCTCCTCTGACTTTGACTGTCACGGTTGTGGGACATTTGGCAATGTGTCTCACACACACACACACACATTCAATTTTCCTATTAATGACATTCCTTGGTCTCTCTCTCTCTTGCTTTCTGTCCACTCCGACAGACTGTATACTGAACTGGCACCATTAGCTAACAAAAATGTGAAATTATCAACTAATGGAGGACAAATTTTTAGATTTTAGTTGTTTTAATTCTATTTAAAATTTAATAGGGAGCTCGTAACCTTTTAGTAAAATCCTTCTTGAGTGAATAATGCAGTATCTTATTGACTTCTTCATATCCGAAAAAATAAGGGAGTTGAGACCTTTGGATCCTCCAATTTAAGGACATTTTGAGTACAAATTAGAGGATCCGTGGTTC
>JAKCPI010004640.1:0-12391 GCA_023213315.1 Euborellia annulipes
ATGAGTGTGAGTGTTTGAAAAAAAAGATGTTCCTAGGGACTATAGCTACAGTATATACTATTTTTTTTTTTTTTTCATCAAATTTGTTTTGTAATAATAAAAAAAGGATTTTCTTTTTTTTTTTTATTGAAATGAGGTTTATTAGTCGATAGATTTCTTATTTTGAAATAATATGATAATATAAATAAGTAGATTGGCTAATAGAACAAACATAACAAGCAGCAAGAGCATTTCCGTCTTCGTTTTGTTGAGATTTCAAAAGACAATCGTTTCAAAATAGGATTTTTTTTTTTTTTTAATAAATAGGCCCTTGTTTATGAAATTTATTCTGAGTGATAGACAGCATAGTGTAAAAATAATTTTCGCCGACGTTTCGGGAAAGCATCATTCCCATCTTCAGGGTGATAAATGAAGATTGTCTATTAAATTTAGACAGAAACGTGGTAAATTTCGGAGTTTCATTTATTTAGAAACTACTTCCATCTTCCTGTTATTGATCTCGTTTTCTGTTATGTTTGTATGCTGGGCCGTTATGTATCCACCTAAGCACTGTTAACAATTTATCGTCCTGATGATGTGAATGAAGTGTTCCCGAAACGTGATTGAGAATTTTTATGTAAGGCAATTCTTCACTTTCCTGCAATTTATTCTACTCGATTCATAATCTATTGATTATTTATCTAATATCTGGTGTGATAGTCGCACAGCACACAACTTTCTCTTACATATCGACATTTTGACATGAATCCAATACTTTCTCTCTCTATATATATGTTACATTTATACATAGGGTAAGAGAAAATAAAAATAAAACATCAGCAGGCTATGTGATGGCAATTGAAAAATTTATTTGGTATACAATTTATTGTGTAATTTGTCTTGTTTCTTTACTTGTAAAGATTGATTGTATTTTGCTTGTACAACACCAAATAGATTTTGACAAATTTTCGATGACCCCCGGTCCTGATGCGCTCTCGAAACGTCGATGGCAATTTAAATAAAATTTTTTTTATATTCCATGTTCACTACTGAACATGCTACTACTCCTGTTGATCATTAAAAACTAGGATCCGACCGAAACAAGATTTTAAGCCGAAACCGAATTTCGGCCTCAATCTTAGTTTGGCGAAACCGAAACTTGTTTTTGCTATAAAAAATTCATATCATTTTACCTTTTTTTTTGGGTTTTTTTTTGAGATTTTTCCGCTCTGCGGGAAAATTTTTCCCCACCCGTGAAAATCATTTTCTTTTTTTTAGGGAGACTAAATTTTTTTTTCCACCGGGGACCCTTTTATTTTGCGTGTGAGTCTCATCCGATCTTTTCAGACACAGGTTTTGTGGCTACTTTTTGCCCGAAACCCAAAATACGACCGAAACCGTAACCGAATATTCGGTCGGTTCCTATTAAAAACCCAGGCATTGAATTTCTTCATTTCCAAAAAAAAACAATTTAATTATCATCAAGTTTAAGTTTGTACTTAATTGTTTTTTATTGATCAAAATTTGTATCAGATTAATTGAGATATCGAGGAAATGAATAGGGATGGGGTCTAAATGGCCTTAGATGCCGAAAAGACCTTAAAAAAAAAAAAAAAAAAAAAAAAAAAATTGAGATATCGAAAGGAATTATTTTTTGTATTTTTTTGCAGCCCTTATTTTTTTTATTTAAATATTTTCAAGATTTCCTAAAAACAGAAATATTCCTGTTCTTAAGATAAAATGATTTTGTTTGTTATCAATATTTCCTCAGTGAGTAGTGAATGATAAATGTGTTGATAAAAATTTCACTTCACTCAATATTTGTCGACGAAATTTTATTTTATAGTAACACAAAAAAAAAAAAAAAGGATAATTTCAAAGGGAAGAAGCCAACAGGTGGTCGGCCGGTCACACAAAAAATAAATCATTCTGTGAATCTATAAATAAAAAATAAAATAAAAATTGGTCAATTTCACTAATAAAGTAGGCAACCCGTGATGCATAGTGGCATCTTTGGTTGCTTGCATTCAAGAAAACTTTTTTAAGACGGCGTTGTCGTCGACCTTGAAAATGTAAATTTAGAATATAAAATTCCGTAGGTCAGTTACATCTGGCACCTCGGGGAGAGGCTTCTCTCTTCTCTTAGGGGTGGTGGAGAGACAGGATTTTCTGCACAGGGGAACCTCTAATCTCTGGCAGAAGAAGCGAGTACTCTATCACTGTCCATGGTTCCACTCAAGTGGAGATGGGATCTCGTTTCCTTTCTTTTAACTTCATCATGATTGAAAGACTGAAGAAGGGAAAAGATATTTCTCACGAAACGTCTCAATAATTTGCTTGAATTTATCAAACCGAGTTTTTTTATCTATTTATAATTTTTTTTTCTCATAAACGATTTAGTGAATTAATGCAAAATAAGTTCTTCAAAGTCTACTTTATATATTATGAAAGTTGTTATCTGGTAGCATTTTTTTAATACTAAAATTAAATTTAATCTGCTTATGCCGGGTTGCAAGAAAACAGTTCGGTAAACATTTAAAAGTCTGTTAGTAAACATCGCTTTGGGCTTTAAAATTATAGGCTGTTGCTAAAGCAACTTTAAAGGAACCGTTAACTATTCCCTACTGTTAAGATATATAGATAGATGCAAAACGATTGGGCCCCCGAAAATGACAGCTTTCTATGTAGTTGGCCATTTGACCGCAAGGGCGCATTGTCAAATTGTATCATTTATAATAGTACCAAAATTATAAAATAAATAAAAATAGTAATTATATTTGTATTCTTTTAATTTTAATTGTTAATATTAGGTTACAAAACAAAAAATGTTTAAATATTTAAATATCGTAAAATAAAAATAATAAATACGTTGGTAGATCTGGCTGTCAGATGTTAAATTATAAAGAAACTTGGAATATACTATAACCTCACTTTTTCTCTTCATCGAATGAATATCTATAATAATTAATAATATCGCTTAAAACGTTTCAGAAACTAAAGAAAACTCAATTAAATTAATGTATTTCTATCTTACCTCTCTCGCGTGATAATATAGTCACTAAATTCTTTTTATTTCAATGAAACAAATCAGGTTAGTGGATACTTTATAGTTTAAAGCTCCGAATTTCAGCATTTAGTTTATAGACAGCTTTTACGAACCAATCACCTTTAAATACTTCTTGCAACCCAAAATTTAGCGGAAGGTTTAAACGACAAAAAGCGTTTAACGGACCGTTAAATAGGTACTTGCAACCAGGCATTAGTGAACGAATCTCCATTAGACTACATGTTAAATAACATTTTTTTTTAAATTACAATAACTTTTTAACGGTTTGAAATTTTCGCAGGGATTTTAGCATTAAATGAGGAATATACTGTCAAATTTTCGATTGTCCCGTAGCATTTTTAATATACCTCCCCAAACATCCTTAAGTGAGGGTGTTTGTTTATATTTCTTAATGATTCATTATGTCTGAAACATTTCTTGATCTTTGGTTAATTATTCCACTTTCTCTTGGCTATTTATATTTTTCTCCTCTTCTTCATGTTCTTCAATTGATCAAATTTGTCGCCTTGGGGCAAACAAACAGAGAGGAAGAGAAGAGAGAGAGAGAGAGAACCAGTCCTACCTACTCCTTCCTATTCCTCAGGAAAATTGCATTATTTCTGACCTATCTCACTTAGAAGATGTGTGCTCAGGAACTACTCTCCCCCTCCCCCCCCCTCTCTCTCTGATAATATTTCCTTTACTTGTACGCCCCAGGGGTTTAACTTATATAAGACGGTGATTCAAATGAAAATAATAATATTTATATAAAAAAAATGGGTATCAAGGCCGACGTTTCGGCACCATCCTCAGTGCCAATGCAAGTTTCTTAAGATGTCCCTGTCATATATAATAATAAAAATAAGATAATTGTGTCTAGGAAGCATCACCCTGCAGCGCTCGCAAGTAATATATATACACACAATTATCTTATTATTATATACTAGCCGCGACGCCCGCCTTCGGACTTCGATCTCCACTGGATCCCCCTCCAACTGGCTCGGGCCCGATAGAGCCGAAAGTTCTAATGGGATTTTCAGGAATTTTTTGACTTGTCTTCTAAAAGGGCGCAAATTTTTGAACATCACAAATTTCTTAATGGGAATTAGCAGAAAAATTTTATTTTTTTAATAAAAAAAAAGAACTCCAACATCCTAGCAACACCGTACCAAACCGCGAGCAATATTCAATTAAAGTTAACCCAAACTTCCGAGACCCCACAAAGTTCTTGCAGTTCCTAAAATCTCCGCAACTGGAAGAACTTCAAGACTTAAGCCTCTTCATCACAGCCCCAAAAATCTATATATAATAATTGGGGAGGGTCCGTCTGTCTGTCTGTCCGTCTGTCACGCTCTGTTTGACCAACTTCCCGTTGGAATTTTGAAACGAAATTTTGCAGTCTTATAGAGGACGTTATGGAGAGTCCCGGAAAATACTCAGGTCCCGAAATTCCTATGACTTTTTGAGTTATTAATTCCTAAAGTTACGATTTCTCCCATAGGAAATGTATAGAGAAATATTTAAGTATTCTTTGCAGTTGTGTATTCTTTGAATGCAGGCACTGGATTGGAATACGAAGTAATAATAATTTTCTTTTCATAATTTAGAAAAGGCGAGGGTCCGCCGCAGGCGGGCGCGAGCCAGCTGGTGGGGGTCCAGGGGGGGCGTAGCCTCTCTATAATCTTGTAACAGTCTTTTGAGGATTTACTTGCTTTAAGAGTTATTTTGTTTGTACGGTGTATTTTTATTTTTTATTATTCATGTTTTTTTTTTTTTTTACAAAGTGTTCTTCATAGTTATTTATTTGAAAAAGTGGTCTTTTTTTATATTAATGATTTTTATACGATCTATGAACTTTTTTGTATCATGCTTTTTGTAAGATGTATTGTTAAAAAGTGGGGGCTGAATGACCAAGGTCAAAGATCGAAAAATAAATAGAAAAACATAAAAAAGAAGAAGAATCCAAAATATCTTGGGTAGCCTAAGTTTAGAGTTTCCCACTTTGTAACCCCCCCCCCCCCCCCCCCATCACCATGAATTCTGAAATTACTTTTGTTTTAATTTATAAAGGCCAGGCTTTATTTAAAAAAAAAAAAATAATGTGTAGAAATAAGAAATTCTATAAATTTAAATAAATAAAATAGAATTTTTTGAGCCACTCCATTTGGGGATTTGGAGACAAGACCTCAAGACTTATTTATTTATTTATTTTTACTTTTTACATTCAGGTATTTTAGGAAGGTAGATCTGCAGCCAAGGGGAATAAAACACTATTTTCCTTTTGGTCGACGTTTCGGACTCTATATTGTTAAAAAAACACACATAGATGTTGTTGTGGAATATATAAAATATTGAAAAAGGCATCTTTTTGTGTACGAGAAGAGCTCTCTGAGCGTTATTTTTTGCAATATATTCCACAACATCATCTAGGTGTGTTTTTTAACTATCTTTAGTCCCGATTGGCGTCCGAAACGTCGACCAAAAGAAATTAAAATTGTATTTTATTCTCCTGGCTGCAGATCTACCTTCCTATTTAGAAGGTCTAGAAATAAGAAATTCTATAAATTTCTTGATCCATTCCATTTGGGGACTTGAAGACAAGTCCTCAATAAGAGAACAAACACTCTTTTTTTTTTTTTTTTTTTTTTTTTACTTTTTGAATTCAGGTATATATTGTATGTCAAATAATAAGAAATGTAGCCTGATGGCTAAATCGAGGTGATATGGATGTTGTTTTTTTTTTAACACTCACACTTTTTTCCCATTCAACTCACACTGACACAGTATTTTCGGCAACTCAGGCCATATAAGACTTTTTATTAATGAATATACCTATTGGGAGACCAGGCATTATTATTTAACTAATTTGGTATCCAAATGGCTTAAATAAAATCACCGGACTGCCTGGGGTCCGAACCCGCGACCCTTGGTATATAAGACAGGCGCGCTACCAACTACACCAAGCCCGATGAATTGATGTTAAACCTCCCTAAGTCACAGATAATAATGGTTTCAAAACACAACGTTTGGATCATTAATTGTACATCCTTCATCTTACTTTGAAGTGCATCTTTTTCGACAATTAATACAAGATCCTACAAGCACTACTTGGCGCTAATTTATTTAAAAAAAAAAAAAAATGCAGAAAGCACGAAATATTTTGCATACGTTAATACAATTTGTATACTTGAAACAAGTTTTTTGTTTCTGTTATTCGTGACCTCTCTGAGTTTACTTTTGCTCATCCTCACTCACCAAATTGCTCTCTACTCGGAGAAGAAAAGGAAGAAGAAGAAGAGCATCGAGATAAAAAAGAATAGATACGGACAATTGGGTTTTAGAAGCAACATGAAAAAATAATCGGCCTAAACAAAAAAGAATGCATTCAATGCAACGCAATGCAATGCAATAAATGTGCTGGCTAAGTAAGTAACTAACTGTTCAGTGTGGATGTGCTATTGGGAGTTGGATTGCACATTGTATGTCGTGTGTGTGTTGAAGAGAGGAGAAGAGAAGGAAAGAGAGGAAAAAAAAAAAAAAACGAAACGAAACGCAAAGGAGGCCATCGCAGGGCGGCGATGCGAATGCAACGGTGGTTGCGTCAGATGCGAGGTCGTCGCCTCAAGGCAGCGGAACACAACACCAACTCAGAACATTATTCTGTGTCAATTCAATTTCGACTGAGAATAAGGCCCGTTCGGATTCGGATAAACAAATATACAGATTATTTATATATCGCCCCCCCCCCCTCTCTCTAATTTTTCAATATTCTCGTTTTGGGGGCAATACCGAAAGATGAAATAAAAAATCTGGTGTGACTGGCGCACAGCACACAACTTTCTCTTACCTTCGGTAATCGAAAGTTGTGTTCTGTGCTTGTCACACCAGATTTTTTGTGTCGACATGTATTTAGTTTCCGACAGTACGGTACATTCGATTTTCAAGATGTAAATTTATAAGTATGGCAAAATATTTATATTTTGTTACCATAGCAACCATAGGAGAAATTCCTATCTTTCCTATGAAGTACAAGAGTAAAGTGGTCTTCAGAAGATTTCAATCACAAAATGAGAATATACATTTTATAGAGAATCTAAAAAATAATTGATTTTTGAATTTTAAAAAACATCGTTGGAGCAAATTTTGAGAAAATCGAAAAAAAACTGAAAAAAGTGCATCAGTAAAGTACTAGTACTCTTTGGCTGATTTTGTTCAAAAGCGTCGTGTCACGTCCCATGGAGGTGCCTAACTTAAATATAAAATTTCAACTTCCTAGCTCTTTTGTTCTTGAGATATTTTGTTCACAGACAGACAGACACACAGACACACACACACACACAGACAGACAGACAGACCATGTCGCGAAAACCACTTTTTTGGATTCAGGGGACCTCAAAACGTGAAGATCCATCAAAATCTCGACATCGAATTTTTGACATGAAACCAATACTTTCTCTCTCTATATATTAACATATATATAGAGGTAAGAGAAAGTAAAAATAAAAAGCCTTGAAGTAAGGGAAGTAACCTTTTCCACAATATTCAATAGATCCAAGAGGTTCAATTAAAAGTCAAAAGTTTTTTTTACATAACTTTATTTGACTCCAGATAATGTTTCGACCACTTGATCTAGGACTTCTTCAGTGGTCGGAGTCATATTATACAAAATTATTTAACAATAGGGCTTTAACAAAATACAATTATTTGTTAAGACTAATATTATTATTGACGTTTCACATGCTTGTTTCTAACAGGCCACAAATCCTATAATCAGCTGTGTTATGTGATTACTTTAAAGCATCGATCTTGGTGGCTGTTACCAGACCCATTAAATATGGCACGGGTTCTTTGATGTCGATAAAGGCATTTAAATAAAAAAAAACCTGTTGTGATTGTCAAACAGCACACAACTTTCTCTTACCTTCGATAATCGAAAGTTGTGTTCTGTGCTTGTCACACCAGATTTTTCGTGTCCACATATTTATTAGTATGGGAAAATATTTATATTTTGTTACCATGGCAACCATTTCTCCTATATTTTCTATAAAGTACAAGAGTTTTTTTGTGATTCAGAAGATTTCAATGACAAAATGAGAATATACATTTTAAAGAGCATCTAAAAAATAATTGATTTTTGAATTAAAAAAAAAATCGTTGGAGTAAATTTAGAGAAAATCGAAAGAAATTGAAAAAGTACATCAGTAAAGTACTAGTACTCTTTGGTCGATTTTGTTCAAAAGCTTCGTGTCACGTCCCATGGGGGTGTCTAACTTAAATATAAAATTTCAACCTCCTAGCACTTTTCGTTCTTGAGATATTTTGTTCACAGACAGACAGACAGACAGACAGACCATGTCGCGATTCAGGGACCTTAAAACGTGTATATCTCGACATCGAATTTTTGACCATAATCCAATACTTCCTCTCTATATATTAATATATATGTATAGGTAAGAGGAAGTAAAAATGATTTCCTTATAATCCCCTAATATTTTTTTTTTTTCGGCATCGAAGGCCATTTAACTCCGATTTTTGTCGGGAACCCTTTACCCCCCCCCCTAGCACTGTTCTAGAATTACCCCACTTGTAGGACACACCAATGTGATCCTGTTATCTTATCCCTAAATGGATTGGAAATTTCTTTATCTTTCTCTACCACTATGTTATTTTCTCAAGTTTATTAACAGTTTATACACTTGTAAAACAAACTAAAAAAAAAAAAAAAAAGCTGAAAAAATAAATTTTATCTGAATGAAACTTTTATGATCCCCGCAATAAATGCAACAACAGAGAGAGAGGAGATCTTGAAGAGCAGGTTTCCTTCCTCGTTTAATTAATATGCATTTAATTTGTTTAATAGAGAAGAACAAATTCAGGAGAAATTGTTTTCTTCCAGTATTAACACAAATTGGAGTAATCTCTCTTCATTTGTTCTTTAAAAATCTGGTGTGACTGGCGCACAGCACACAACTTTCTCTTACCTTCGGTAATCGAAAGTTGTGTACTGTGCTTGTCACACCAGATTTTTTGTGTCGACATGTATTTAGTTCCCGGCAGTAGGGAATATTTGAATTCAGATGTAAAATTTATAAGTATGGGAAAATATTTATATTTCGTAACCATGACAACCATTTCTCCTATCTTTCCTATGAAGCACAAGAGTAAAGTGTGCTTCAAACAATTTTGAGAGCAAAACGAGAATATACATTTGAAAGAGCATCTAAAAAATAATTGATTTTTGAATTTTAATCAAAATCGTTAGAGCGAATTTTGAGAAAATCGAAAAAAACTGAAAAAAGTACATCAGTAAAGTACTAGTACTCTTTGGCCGATTTTGATTAAAAGCTTATTTTTCCGGTCCCGGGGGTGTTTAACTTAAATATAAAATTTCAGCCTCATAGCTCAATTCCTTCATGCTTAAAAGTGAACACAGACACACCCACCCACACACCCACCCCCCCCCCCACCCACCCACCCACAGACAGACCATGTCGCGAAAACCACTTTTTTGGATTCAGGGGACCTCAAAACGTGAAGATCCATCAAAATCTCGACATCGAATTTTTGACATGAAACCAATACTTTCTCTCTCTATATATATATTACATATATACATAGGTAAGAGAAAGTAAAAAACAGTTCGATCATTTGGGGGGTGGAAATACGAGGGCAGGTGACTTTTTGAATTTCCCGCCTCTTAACTGAATTGGCAACACTGCTCCTGTCAGCAGGCAACTATCAGCTGCAATTTGAACCAGCTGGGTCTTTTAGTTTTTGTTTGACATCCATTAATAGCAGACTACCTCGTGATTTGAGAAAAAAGTGAATTTCGTGTGCCCCATGGCAAAAATCCATGAATTGGGATACGAATTGCTCCCTCATCCGCCCTATTTTCCGGATTTAGCTAGACTAAGAAATGTTTTACAAACCTGAAAAAATCGGCGGAAAGAGATTTGACTCCAACGCCCTCGGCAAATCTTATTTTTTTGGAGAAACGTTGGACAAAGTGTATAAGGAAGTCACGGACTTATTGATCTGCCCTCGTAAGTATATGTATTATGAGTGGGCAACACACACAAACAGCAAAGTTGTGTACTGTGCGTTAATTCCCACCAGATTTTTTTTTTTACTTTCTCTTAAACGAAGTAATTCGACTACCTCATGATTCTCGCAATTTTAGACCTTCATGAGTCGATTTTTGAAATTATGTGTGTGTGTGTGTGTGTGTGCGCTCACGATTACTTAAAAACGCAAGCAGCCAGATCGATGATTTTTTTTTTTGTAGGTTATAAAGGTTTTTTTATGCTCTGATTCAAGGCTTTTGTCCTCAAATAAAAAAAAAAAATTCATATTAATATATAAATAGTTATTTATAAAATACATGTACTAATGGTAATTTTTTTTTAAATAATCCATTTAGGCTGCCAACCGTTGACTCTAGTTGAAACAGAAAAGTAATAATAAAAAAAAAGAGTTCTCTTTTTATTAGAAATACTTTTAAAGATGACAGACACACTGAGTAGCGACGTACCAATAAATATATTTGAAACAACTTTAATCTGGATTTTAAGAAAAACTTTCAACTTTCGTATGCACTCCCCACTTATTGTATTAATTAATATTTAAACGAACAAATTAAATGAATAATAATAGGCCTAATATATAATGAAACATATCTCCAAGTGTTTTTATTAATTAAACAAATACGTATATATTAAGTGTGAAGGAAAGGAGAGGGTCCACCGCAGGCGGGTTAATCGCCAAGTCCACCGAAGGCGAGAATCCTGATTAATGCAAAAAAAAATATCTTTTATTTCTATGATCTTTAAATCGCTTATTTAGCATATATCTCTGAGAAATTAATAGGCGGTAGAGGAGGTCCGCAAGAAGCGGTATATGAATGAAAAATAAAAATATAAACGAATGGAGGAAGGTCTTCTAATTTACAGGAAGGTGACTTTAATCGGCCTAAAATTATTTATTTCCTACGTCAACGTTTCGGGGACTATATGTCACCCATCCTCAGGACCTTAAAATACAACATAACAACAAAACTTTAGACAAACTTAAAAAACAAGATACACTCTTTTATATCTTGAACATACAAAGTATTTTTCCCCACGGGCTTGGTATAGGGGTTAGCGTGCTAACCTCGTATACCAAAGTCGCGGGTTCGGACCCCAGGCAGTCCGATGATTTTATTTAAGCCATTTGAATAGCATTTGGATGGGTGACGTATAGTCACCGAAACGTTGACTTAGGAAAAATCATTGTTTTATGAAAGCACGATGCAAGTGAAACTTTTTTTTTGAATCGTAGGAGTTTAACTAAAAATTTTCAGAAAATTATTTTCTGTATTAAAATTGCGTTTTTACAAAAGTATTAAAATAAAATATAGATATAGGTAATTAAAATTAAAAATTGAATAATTAAATCTCACAATTATTATTTTATAATTAGTCATATATATTAAATTTCATCTTTCATATTTTTGTCATTTATATGGATAGAGATAAAATATAAAAGTCGTAGGGTAAGAAAGAAACCTTGTGTGAGTGGCCGGTGACGTCACCGAAGGGCGAATAAATTTGAGGGCACCAAATAAAAGTCTTTTTTACTTCACCTTCCCGAAAAATAAAAATCATTATTAGGGTGCGTACACACCTGCGCTCTGCTCCGCTCGCGAGCAGTTCGCGGCTCGTGTTCGTTGCTCGTTCCATTTTCATTGAAATTATTCATTTTGACGAACCTGCCGCGATCCAAAGAAAAGCCACGAACATTTTAATTAATTTGGAATTTTTATTATTAATTATTTATAATTATTAATCGCAAATAGATTGTGTTGCTGAGCGCGCCTAATTACTAATAAAAAACATTTAAACTAATTATTATTTGGTGTAGATAATAATGTCTCTGAGGCGAGATAGAGAAAACGCTCTTGCCGTTTCGGTTATGAGTGGTGCTTTTTTGCTAATGGCAAGTTTGTCAAAAAAGAAAAGGAGACGACGACGTTGGTGGTGTACTAATCTATTTAAAAAACAGAATGGTAGTGAAATTGTGATGGACTTGAGGTCGCAACAAATAAACGGTCAATATAAGAATTTTACTCGGATGTCAGAGATTATTTGTCAAGTCTATTTAATATAAAAATAATAAATTTTAATATCAATTTATATTTTATATAATTTTTTTTTTTTATTAAACCCGATCCTTTGAAAATATTTGATTACTTCTTCATTTATTGATAACTGATATTAAAATTTACTTAAAAATATTATATAAAATCATCATAGGCCTATATTTTAAGGAAATAATATACATATAATTAACCTCCCTGGTCTCTGAGGGACATAGAAGATGATAATA
>JAKCPI010004641.1:0-15070 GCA_023213315.1 Euborellia annulipes
ATTTTTGTACCAAATCTACAGTAAAACATTCAAAATGAAGAATAAGAGAAGTTTAAAAAAAAAACCTGTTTTCTTCAGGGACGCCGGAACGAATTTGAGTCGGGGGGGGGGGCAAAAATTTTTTTTTGGAAAATTAAAATAATTTAAATATGTTCAAATAGTATAAAACAAAAACAAATCTACTATAAAGCTTTAAAAATTTTAAATAAAATCACATTTAATAAAATTAAAATTTTTAAAAATTTGCTAGTGATTTTATCAAAAACTTTTTAGGCTATATTTATACTATTTGAAGGAAATAAAATTTTTAATTTTCTTCTTTGAATTCAATATAAAATGTTTTTAGAAATTAGAAATACAATAGGGGCTATGTAAAATATTTTGGAAAAAAATGAATTTCTCACTCCTTTAATTTTTGTTAATTTTAAAGATTTTAATAAATAAGAAATTATATATAATATTTAAGGTATTATACATATCGCGCACGTGAGCCGCAAAATTTATACAATTAAATATTTACTAAATTCATATATCCGAAAAAATAAGGGTGTGCCGCCGGGAGTCGAACCACGGATCCACCGATTTGGGAAGTGGAACCCCGAACCCACGATTTGCGCTCAGTGTGCCCTTACCACTAGACCACAGCTGAGGGCACACTGAGCGCAAATCGGTGGATCGTGGTTCGACCCCGGGCCCTTATTTTTTCGGATATATGAATTTAGTAAATATTTAATTTAAAGATTTTATTTTTCAAAAGTAAAAATGTATAATTTAAAAAAAAATGAAATAAAAGATATATTTCCCCCTCTGCGCCCTCCTATAGGATGCCAGGGGGAGGGGGCAATGGACCCTTGCCCCTCCCCCCTCCCAGTTCCGGCGCCTATGGTTTTCTTGAAAGAGAACATAAAGTGATAATATAAATTAAATAGATGAGCAACCTGGAGGGAGTTTTTGATTTGTTCAATGACAGACAGACAGACAGGCATTCATTAGAATCATAACAATGAATCTTTCGCTATTAATTCTATTAAATTTTTATCATAAATAAACATATAGAATAAAAGCAGAAAGAGAGAGAAGAGTCTATTTATTTTGCAGCTAGACATTTCCTTTATCCACGTTATTTGTTTTATTTAGAGGAGGCTTTTGTCCAAAGAACAAGATAATCGCTTCCCTCTGAATATGGAATCTATTGTCTTTTGCCAATCTAATTGGACGAATCTGGCGTGAGTGGTCGCACAGCACACACTCTTCGGTAAGAGAAAGTTGTGTACAGTGCTTGTCACATCAGATTTTTTTTGTGTCGAGATATATTTAGTTTCCCACCTTAGTTTCAAACTTGACTAAAACAGTAAAAAAGTCAATAGATTCAAAATTTCCATAGGCTTTGTGTATTTTAAATGTTGACTGCTTGAAATAAAGTATGGTTATTTAACAAAATTTTAATCTCATATTTGAACATTTTATACACAGAGAGTCCTAAATAAATAAAATTTCATAAGAATTTTTTTAATGTTAAAAAGTCAAGGGGACCCCCTTGTGAATCGAAATTAACATGCAAATCCCCATATGGGGATTTAACATTGGATCTATGGAAGGAAGAGCCGGAAAATAAATTTGAAATATTACATTAGTAAACAGAAATACCGTATGGCAAAATTCAAAACTCCTTCCTTGAAAACATTTCTATGGGACACCCTGTATATAGTCAATTTTCAATTTAAAGAAATCATTTGTTGATATCTTCTATGTGTGATTCAATCCAAAGAAGGCTATATGTATTCCCATTGGGATTTTTTTTTTGGAGTATTGGATCAATAGAAATGCGCATTTTATGTTAGAACCCTTTTTCTTTTTCACTAATGCAATTCTTTTTTCTATATATTTAAGATGATGATGATGATGATAATGGGTGGTCCTGTCCGCTACTCCCCCTCGCCCCTTGAACCGGAAATGGCTGGCGTGTGTGGGATGGGGCACGTGTCCCGCACACAGACAGAGAGAGTCGTTTCCGGTTTTCCACCAAAGGGACAAATGATCGTTAAGATCCCTCAAAAAGGGTCATCTCTCTCTCTTAAATTAATCAAACCTATTTTGCATAAGCCAATCTGAATTTAAATGGATTTTATAAACAAATTATTCTATTGAAATGTTTATTAGATTAAATTAAAATTAAAAACTGGTGGGGTGATCAAGCGCATCAAATGAATAGAGAGAGTGCAATTTGATCTTTTTAAAATCGTCAATTAATTTAAATCTTCTATACACCACCAGAATTTTCAGGAAAAAAAAAAAATTATTCACCCCTCCACGAAGGATAACCAAGATATCCTATGAATGAGGATATTGTTCAAATCATTAAAAAAAAAAGGTGTGATTGATCGCACAGCTTGTCTCACCAGATTTTTTGTGTCGGCATACAGTTTCCGATTGTACGGTACAATCGAGAGTTGAAAAATTTACAATGGAAAATATTTATATTTTGTTACAATAGGAACCATTTCTCCTATCTTTCAATGAAGTACAAGAGAGTAAAGTGATCTTCAGAAAACAGATCGTCTAATTTAAATATAAAATTTCCCACCAATTAATAAACAAAATACTTGCATCTGTATTTCATTGTCCTGAGGAAGGGCGCGATTTACGTCCGAAACGTCGGCAATCGTAAAATAACAATTAGATCAAGATTGATTAAATTTTTGTCTGATTTCTTTCCTGGCTGCCATCCTACTCATATCTGCTAATAGTTCAGCCATCATCTCAATATTATAAAATTTCCCTATCTCCTAGCTCAATTCCTTCATGCCTTAAGGTGCGCGTCTCGAAAAACGGTTAGAACATTATAGACCAGTGGTTCCCAACCTTTTGAAGCCCACGGCACCCTTGGGACTAACATTAGGCACTATTAAGCACCAGCGGCACCCTTACTCGAATAAAAAAATCTGGTGTGACTACTGGTAGCACAGCACACAGCTTTTTCTTACCTTCGACAAGTGTGTGTACTGTGCTTGTCGCACCAGATTTTTTGTGTCGAGATATATTAAGTTTCCGACACTACGGTACATTTGAATTTGAAAAATTTATAAACTATTTGAGGTTATGGATATGGAGAAAATATAAACCAGCGGTTGCTTTCCAAAAAAAAATTTTTTTTTTTTTTTTTTTTTTTTTTTTTTTTTTTTTCAAAAAAAACATTCCCCCCTCCCCTCCCCCCCCCCCCCCCCTTTCCCCCCTTCCTTTCCGCTCTCCGTCTTAGAAGCACTTTTTTTTATCCTTTTTTTTGATTTTTTTTTGGTTTGGTTCACCTTTTTTCCCCTCTCCCGTTTTCCCCCCAAATAAAATAATTTATTTTGCAAATATTTTGGAATGCCTACGCAATCCATCTTCAGTGCATCAAATTACACATATGTGGAGCGTGTGTTAATGATAAAATTTTTTTTGGATGAGAAGCCATTCAACAATCAGGGTGGATTTTTTCATGTGCAGGCCACTGAGGGAAAAACTATACATGTAAGTATTTTATACAGCTGGTTAAAATTTCTTTTTTGCAAAAAACTGTTTTTCACAGTGACCGGTTTGGCGCAAGCAAGTTTTTACTACTTTTTTTTTGCAAAAAAAGGGATTTTAACCAGCTGTATAAAATACTTACATGTATACTGTAGTTTTTCCCTCAGTGACCTGCACATAAAAAAATGATTATTTCATTGTTTTTAAAAAAAGATTATATATTTTTTAATGGAAACTTTAATGTTTCAAAGCTAGAAAATTTCCAATAAAGATTTTCATTTTCTTTTATAAAAATAATGAAATAATCACAAGTAGAAAACGCATGGGGTGGGACTTAATATTGTCCCCCACTGTACTTCATAGGAAAGATAGAAGAAATGGTTACAAAATATGTTTTTCTATATTTATAACTTTTACATCTTGAATTCTAATATATCAGCGGAAACTTAACACAAAAATCTGGTGTGACCAGCGCAGAACACAATTACCGAAGGTAAGAGAAAGTTGAGTACTGTGCGATTATCACACCAGACTTTAGAATTAAAAAAAATGAAAATATGCGATGCCATTTAATTGCAATAATAATTTAATAACCGCCCATCTCTCTCTAATTTTTTTTTTTGTCATTTAATCTTTAATCCTCTCAATTATTTCATTTAATCATATTTTCCACTTTTCTCTTTAAATTATTATCACTAAAATGCGAGAATTAAATCGTTTTGTGTGTTTGTTGTTGTTGTTGTTGTTGTTGTTGTTGAGGTAAACAATTGTATGTTAATTTGAAAAGGGAGCTTATAAATAAATCCCCATCCGTCGTCGTCATCTTGTTCTTTTTTTTTTTTTGTTTTTTTGTTATTTAACACACACAACGTAGTGAATGGAAGTAGCACTAGTAGAAGGCAGGTAGGTGTGTTTTTAATTAAAATATTCAAATTTATTTAAAAGGGCATTTCCAAAAGGGATGCGCGCGCGCATGATCGGTTATTCAACTCAATTTGTTAATTGTCTACTTGGGGTCTATTAATAAATGAATAAATGTCTTTATTCATTCACGTGATGGATTAGAAACAAATGAATTCTCTCTTTCTCTCTTAAACACGCACACTAATTAAAAGGATGTTCGAGCAAATTAATATTCATACAGAAAAATGAATAAGAAAGGCTAATGGATGAGCAGCCACATGGACCAAAGCTTTTATACGAGAGAACTAGCTGTGCCGGACCCCTTATATAAAATTCTCTAAGATAAGAGGGTTGGATTTTTTATTGCCTGAAACGAGTTGAATGAAAAATTGCGACACTTAATTAAGAAAGGGCGGGCCCGAGGGGGGTCCAGGGGGGCGAAGCGAAGGCGGGCGGAGTGGCTAGTCATATATTTCATTAGACGCCATACACTTACCCTATTAGCTTCAATAATATATGAGTATCCCGACTTTATAGAAAAAAAAATTTTACCGATAATTTCCAAAAAAAATTTTGTAATCTTATGGAGAGTACAGGAAAATCTGCAAATTCCCAAATGGGGAAGGTCAGAAAATTCCTAAAAATAGAAACATTTTCCAGTGGAAAACAACGGGTTCTATTTATGAAAAAAAATCTGGTGTGACTAGCGCACAGCACACAACTTTCGATTACCGAAGGTACTGTGCTTGTCACACCAGATTTTTTGTGTCGACATATATTTAGTTCCCGACAGTTCGGAATATTTGAATTCAGATGTAAAATTTATAAGTATGGGAAAATATTTATATTTTGTTACCATGGCAACCATTTCTCCTATCTTTCCTATGAAATACAAGAGTAAAGTGTGCTTCAAACAATTTTAAGGACTAAATGAGAATATACCTTTTAAAGAGCATCTAAAAAATAATTGATTTTTGAATTTTAATCAAAATCGATAGAGCGAATTTTGAGAAAATCGAAAAAAAAGTGAAAAAGTACATCAGTAAAGTACTAGTCGATTTTGATTAAAAGCTTATTTTTCCGGTCCCGGGGGGTGTTTAACTTATATATAAAATTTCCTAGCTCAATTCCTTCATGCTTAAAATTGAACACACACACACACACACACACACACACACACACACACACACACACACACACACACACACACACACACACACACACACACACACACACACACACACACACACACCCCCCGGAGAGAGAGAGAGAGAGAGAGAGAGAGAGAGAGAGAGAGACAGACCATGTCGCGAAAATCACTTTTTTGGATTCAGGGGACCTCAAAACGTGAAGATCCATCAAAATCTCGACATCGAATTTTTGACATGAACAAAAGAGAAAAAGAAAAAGAAAAAGAAAAAGAAAAAAAAAGTAAAAAAAAAAAAAAAACAATTAAATCTCTCAAATTAAAAATAATAAAAATTGTTATATTTAGTAGACTCTCGGTAATTTTGACTTACATTTGTAAAACCTCGATATATCAAATTTTAATAATATTTAGAAAAAAAAAAAAAAATTAACGATTAGATATAATAATTTTATCAAAAAATTAGAACTTGTACTCGAGCTTGGTGTAGTTAATAGCGCTCCTGCCTTATATACCAAGGGTCGATGGTTCGGATCCCAGGCAGTCCGATTATTTTAATTTGGATTCGAAATGGCTTAAATAGAAATGCCTAGACTCCCCCCCGCCGCGCCCGCACTGCGGGATTAATAATGGCGAGGAAGAAGAAGAAGAGAAATGCCTAGACCCCGAATAGATATTATCATATATATAAATATATTGCAATTTACATTTGCTTTGCTTGAGGCGCCAAAATTCTTTGTTTATGTTGTTGATGATTATTTATTAATATGAATATCAATTCTTAACTCGATTAGAGTATCCATAAGAGTGATTCGTGATATTTAATTTGAAGTCATCTTTAGAATTATAAATCAAATAGCATAGATAATTAAAAAATCTGGTGTGACTGGTCGCACAGCACACAGAACACAACTTTCTCTTACCTTCGATAATCGATAAGTGTGCTTGTCACACCAGATTTTTTGTGTCGACATATATTTAGTTCCTGACAGTACGGTACATTCGATTTTCAAGATGTACAATTTATAAGTATGGGAAAATATTTATATTTTGTGACCATGGCAACCATTTCTCCTATCTTTTCTATGGAGTACAGGAGTAAAGTGGTCTTCAGAAGATTTCAATGACAAAATGAGAATATACATTTTAAAGAACTTCTAAAAAATAATTGATTTTTGAATTTAAAAAAAAAATCGTGGGAGCGAATTTAGAGAAAATCGAAAAAAAACTGAAAAACTACATCAGTAAAGTACTAGTACTTTTTGGTCGATTTTGTTCAAAAACTTCGTGTCACGTCCCATGGGGGTGCCTATCTTAAAAATAAAATTTCAACCTCCTAGCTCTTTGCGTTCACAGACCCACAGACAGACCATGTCGCGAAAATCACTACTTTTTGGACTCAGGGGACCTCAAAACGTGAAGATCCATCAAAATCTCGACATCGAATTTTTGACATGAATCCAATACTTTCTCTCTATATATATTAAGATATATATAGAGGTAAGAGAAAGTAAAAATGATAATAATAGTATAGGATCTAATATAAATGAAGCACATTTTCATTTCTTTATTAGAGGGTAAAGGAGCTTCCTTTTTAGCTATCAGTGTTTTTTTGTTCAGAAATATTCCGGTCCCTATGATCAGGGCCGTAACTAGCTTTTTTGGAGCCCTGGACAAGATCTCATCACTGGGCCCCCGTTACCCCCTAAATAAAGCTACTTATTGCCCTCGGGCTTGGTGTAGGCTGGTCGTCAACTGGAAGCGTAAGCGCGCGACCGCGCGGCAATAAGCGTATACGTGCTACAGATCCCAATGTGTGTGAATTAATTGAAGCTCCTCTATAGTCCTCCGGCCCGGAAAACATTTTGAAAATTTCATTTTGTGCTTTAAAGTATTTGCCCACCCCTGCTCTAATAGATAGGAATAGACATGTCTAAAAACCGTTTGAGGAATTGGATTAAAAACATTACACAACATTTCCTCTCCCTGATTTGGACGAAAAGAAGATTGCATAATAATAATAATATGAAGGAAATGAAATGCCACTGTCACATTTCTAATGAAAACAAAACAATCACGTCATTCTAAGATAATCTCTAAAGCTATTCAATATTTAAAAGTTAATGAAGTCAACAACAAAGGTAGTGAGTGTCTAGTTATCAAACAACCGCTTCCGCTTTAGCTAAACATTCAAACTCTGCCTATTTATGCTAACCAATAGGCAGGGCCGCAGACAGGCTTGACGGGCCCCGGGGCTACTTACTAATACGGGCCCCCCCCCCCAAAAAAAAAAAGTTTTTTTTTAGTATATAAAAGGCTATTGTGGCCTTCATGCAAACAATTTTTTACACAGTTTTTAACACAACTTTTGAAATATTTTATACATAGCCTACAATATTTATTTAAATAAAGTTAATTAAAAATTTTTCGAAATTTCCTAAACAACGAGTTACAAATAAGGCCAGATCCGGACAGAGGATTTCGGGGGAATCTGGGGGTATGGAAAATTTTTTTGAAAATTAGCCACTGAAATCTGCGTTTTTAGCTATCCTGAGTCGTGAAAAGATCAAACTTGATTTGAGGTTAAAAGGCCCCCCTGAAGAAAAAAATTTCAAGAAAATGATTTATTTTAATTGAAATTTTAAGATTTGAGCTTAAAGGGCCCGGGCCCCCTGAAGAAAAAAATTTCAAGAAAATGATTTATTTTAATTGAAATTTTAAGATTTGAAGCTCAAAGGGCCCGGGCCCCCCTGAGGAAAAAAAATTTCAAGAAAATGATTTATTTTAATTGAAATTTTAAGATTTGAGCTTAAAGGGCCCGGGCCCCCTGAGGAAAAAAATTTCAAGAAAATGATTTATTTTAATTGAAATTTTAACCATGAAAATTATTTTTTATTAGAATTTTAAGGTGGGAGCGCAATGGGCCAGGGCCCCCTCGGAGGGCCCGGGCCCCGGGGATATAGCCCCCCTGCCCCTCCCCTGTCTGCGGCCCTGCCAATAGGTGATATTCTCTCTTTTTCGATTTTTTTAAAATTCGCTCCAACGATTTTAATTAAAATCCAAAAATCCATTATTTTTTAGATGCTCTTTAAAATGTATATTCTCATTTTCTCATTGAAATCTTCTGAAGACCACTTTACTCTTGTACTCCATAGAAAAGAAATGGTTGCAAATGGTAACAAAATATAAATATTTTCCCATATAAATTTTACACCTTGAAAATCGAATGTACCGTACTGTCAGAAACTAAATAAATGTCGACACAAAAAATATGGTGTGACAAGCACAGTACGCAACTTTCGATTACGGAAGGTAAGAGAAAGTTGTGTGCTGTGCGACCAGTCACACCAGATGTTTTGTTTTTTGCTTTTTATAGTCGAGGAGCATTTGCAACTACCAAGAACCAGCGATCATTTTGGATCCGATCCCGGATTAAGAATTTAGATTGAAATCCAAAATCTCTCTAAGGATCTAGTTTCGGAACTAATCCTTTTTAAATTTTGGATTAAAATCTTCAAAAAAAAAAAAAAAAAAAAAAATTATTCACTGGAAACCCAAAATTAGTTCCCTTCACTTCATTAATTTTAGGTTGAGAAAAACGAAAATGACAAAGTAAAATTTTTATTGGCTCTATGGTAGTTTTAGAGATATAGAGAGAATACAATTTTCATAGAAAATATCCTCCAAAACGGATCCTATTATGAATTTTCAAGATTTTTTTCCTTTAAAAATATGCAGATAGTTGAAATACATAGAAATACGTTCAAGTGTCAACCCAATCTGAGGTCATTTAGACGTGCCTCCAACGACTTAAAGTTTAGAAAAATCGAATTTCTTTTTTAGATTTGGCCTAAATACAGAAAAGTTATATTTACGATATTCTATAGTTTTTAAGCTTTCCAAAAAACATTTATTCGTGAATGTCTGTTAATAATTAACAAAATTATGAACAAAACAGTTATCAAAGTTTGGTGAAAAAAACACTGGCTATCTTTTAGGCGCTTTGCTCTAGCTTCGACAGTGGAGCTTATCGGAATCGGCTTATGACTCTTCTTCTTCTGTCCTCGCCTTATTCCCGTTATGCGGGGTCGGCGGACCTCACTTTTTCCTTCCAGCCCTATCATCCGTTATTGCGGCGACCGAGAAGGATAAAACAGGCCAGAGTTGGGCGCCAACTAAATGTTGATTAAAAATTTAGTTAAAGTAAACAAATCATATCAAGAATCTATAATATGCTTGATTTAATTTTAATCAGATTAATAAAATTAACTAAATTTTGGCCCCCGGGTGTGGCGTAGTAGGTAGCGTGCCTACCTCCTATACCAAACGTCGCGGGTTGGGACCCAGGCAGTCCGATGATTTTATTTAAGCCATTTGGATACCAGATGGCTTAAATAGAAATGCCTGACCCCACAATAGATATATTCTCTACAACGGTTATCGTCAAAGTCTTAAATGGCCTAAGTTGCCGAAAAGACTGTATGAATGTGGTGTGTGGAATGAGAAAAAAGTGTGAATGTTTTTTTTACAAAAAAAACTAAATTTTGATTAATATATATTTGTTAAATAATTAATGATTTATTTTATAGTTTTTTGACTTAGGGAGCGTACAAGTATTACGTAACCCAATTTTTGAAGATTTTCGACCCCCCCTCCCCCCATGTAACGCGCCGTAACATTTTTCTGCCCCCCCCCATCCTAGACGTTACGTAACGCTCAAGTGGCCATTTTTATCTAAAAGTCACAATTATGTTGCGCAAATTATCGAAAAGTTGCTAAAAACCAGTTACGTTGTTCAACCCCCCTCTCCTCCCTTGTAACGCATGGTAACGTTTTACGAGACCCCATCCTTGCGTTACGTAATACTTGTATGCTCCCTCAGCTCTGCAACTAGTGAGCTGATTTTAAGAAATTTGTACAAACGATGCTTATAAATTTAATAATAAACTTTACTAGGATGGGTTTCTTTCTTTTAATATTAGTTATCTCGGTAGCTAGTGAACATGGGCGTAACTAGGGGAATGCCGGGGGGCCTGCCACCCCACCCCCCCCCCCCCAGAAGGCTCGTGGCCCCTGTGCGAAGGAATCAGCTTATAACTATTAACTATTAACTATTAGACTATTAACCAGGGCCTGATCTAGGGGGGGGGGGCAGTGGGTGCGTGTGCCCGGGCGGCAGATATCAGGGGGCGGCAATTAAAGAAAAATTTACTAAAAAAAAGGTAAAATAATATGAATTTTGTATAGAAAATTTTAAGGAAGGGGCGGCAAATTAAATTTTGCCCCCCTAAAAAATCTCGTAGTTCCGGCCCTGCTATTAACTATTAGATATATTTAACTCTTTTGTTAATAATTTCGTTAATTACTAACAGATTATTACGAATGAATGATTTTTAGAAAGAAAAGGCAAAAATTGCATAAAAGGGGGTTCCAAAGATAACAAAAAACTGAAAAAATTCGAATCAGCGCTATGCATATTCTCAAAGATAGCTCTTAGTAAACAAAATCACTGTTGTCCAGTTTTATTAAATATAATCTTGAGTTTTATTAATAACTAATTGAAAACTTGTTCAGAAACTTACCAATTTTTGAAGAAGACTCTTGTCTGCATCACAGCCCAATGGAGCCACACCCCTTAAAAGGCGGCCCCTTAGATTCCAAACAGCATGGTGTCAACATTGTGGTGATTTCCATCCCGATTACCTTCTAAAAGCCAACCACCCAGTTGTTTATACAAACGAGGAAACATCACCTGAAAAAAAAAAGAATTAATTTAATTGTTTAGCGTGCTCATCACACACGCAACTTTTGGATAATACATGACGACATCTTCCTAGTCTAAATATGGTGGTGTTGTGTGCTTTTTTTTCAATTAAATTAAAGGTGAAATAATTATTTAGGTGTTCAGCAGGCGAAGTCTTAAATCAGGGGGTTGATAATTTTTCAATTATCATTTTTCATAAGGAGATAGCATTTTTGATCAATTGATTGTGCTTTCAGCCTTAAAACAAAAAACTTATATTTTATCAATTAACTTCAGTAGAATACGTTAAAAATAAAATCAAAAGTTTCTGATGTGGACTTTTAAAAATATTTTAACAAGTCAAAAAATTCTCGAAAATGTCAATCGGCCGTATTTAAAAATAAGGATGTCACGGGACTCAGATCAGTCTGGCAATGTCGCATAAAATAATAGGCCTACTCATTTCTAGCTGTCACATTTTTTTCCAATTTAACGATATTTTTTCTCGCAAATCGTCCATTGTGTTTAAACTGATTTGCATTAATCATTGTAATATATTAAATAAAGTAAAATTTAAGGCTTTTAAGATTTAAAATAGATAGTTGATGAATGCAATCAGGGCCGTGCCTAGGTTATTTAGCGCCCGGGGCAAGTTAGTCCTTTAGGGCCCTTTGTATATATTTTTTACATTGTCACAATAATGTTTCCCGTCCGAAAAAATGTTTTACCTTTTTTAGAAACGCAATTTTTCCGCCCTTTCCCCCGTAAAAATATTTTACCTTTTTTTTAGAGACGCTAAATTTTTGCGCCCTGGGCAAAGGCCCCGGTCGCCCCCCACCCCCTAAGCACGGTCCTGAATGCAATGTTGCCAGTTCTATATTACGTGAAATACTGCTCAAGTCAAAAGTCATTCATTTATTATATTTGGTAATTAAATTATTATCTTAATACAATTATAAACTATGATAGGTCACGACTAAATTATAATAAGGAATTTTGGCATTTAAGTTTTTCTTGAATTTAATAAATATTTTAAAATTTCGAAATTGAATTTTGAAAAGTCAAATTTCTCTTATACTGTATAAAGATTTAAATTAAATGAAAAGCTTGCAAAAATATCCAACACTACAGAATATATAGACATGTTCCATTCAAGTCATTCACATCTGAAAATTAGCAAAGATTTTCAAATCAAAAATTTCCTATTCAATTACGCAATCAAATAAGAAGACCAAGAACTAAACGGGGCTTTAATTCTTTCCTTTTAGTGTCAATTTGATCAAATATCATGACATTATACCAATTATTATTTATATACGTTAATATAAATTAATTTTGTGCTCATTCGATTCAACTGCCATCTCTGAGCCAAATTGTGAACTTGGTGTCCCTATGGGAGTTTTTTTTTTTTATAATTTTTTAAAAGAATAAATATTTTTGTGATTTTCTAGAAAATATCAATTAACAAATAATATAGATATTATTTCAAAAATCACTTACGTAATCAATAATTAAATATTATTTATAATTTTTCTAACAAATAAAATAAATGTAGAGTCTATCTACGACAGTGATTTCCAACCTGGGGGCGATCGCCCCAAGTGGGAGATTTGGGATATCAGGGGGGGCGATAAATAAGCGGGGGGCGATTGGGGGGCGATGAGTATTCAAAGGGGGAAAAATGATTAGAGTTAACTAAAATTTAAAAAGAATAAATCAAAGAGAAAAATCTCCTATTTACAGGATGGTCAGGAAAGAAGAGGAAAAAATATTGACATAAAAATAAAATAGTCTGAAGATAATTCTAATCTAGAATTGAAACGTCCCAATCTAGAATTGATTAATAATTTTTGTCATTTTTGTTTTCATTAAATAAAGATTAACCGAAAAAGGATCCATTTTTGTTATTTTCTTCATAAAAATAAAATTATTATTAGATTTTTAAAAGGTTACGTACGCCAGGAAAGAAATCAGACAAAAATTTAATCAATCTTTATCTAATTTTCATTTTGATTTCTCCAACGTTTCGGACGCAAATCGCATCCTTCCTCAGGGCAACAGGTAGTATCATATCTGTATTTTACTAACTACCTATTGTCAGGGGCGCCGGAACGAATTTGAATCAGGGGGGGGGCAAAAATTTTTTTTAGAAAATTAAAATAATTTAATATGTTTAAATAGTATAAAACAAAAACAAATCTACTATAAAACTTTAAAAAATTTAAATAAAATCACAATTTTAATAAAATTAATATTTTAAAAAATTTGGTAGTGATTTTATCAAAAATTTTTGGAAAAAATTTGGAAAAAAATGAATTTCTTACTCTTTTAATTTTTTTTAATTTAGAAAATTTTATTTTTCAAAAGTAAAAATATATCATTTTTAAAAATAAATGAAATAAAAAATAAATTTTGCCCCCCCTCTGCCCCCCCCCTGTAGGATGCCAGGGGGGCATGGGGCGTCCGCAGGGGGGGGGGGGGGCAACCAGGCACTTGCCCCCCTGGAAAATTAAAATGATACAAAAAAATGCATAAAACAAAAAAAAAAAAATACAAAAAAACCTTTCACAGTATACATCCACCTTGCCGCGGTGAGAAAGCTTTAAATACTAAGAGATGTATAACATTATTAATATCAAAAATACGTTTTTTTTTAACTTATCTGGAAGTGATTTGCCCCCCGCAAAAATCCTGCCCCCCTGCAAAAAATCCTGCGGACGCCCTTGGGGGGGCAATGTACCCTTGTCCCCCCCCCCAGTTCCGGCGCCTATGCCTATTGTCCAGAGGGAGGATGTGATTTGCGTCCGAAACGGCTTCCATCCTACTCATATTTGAAAATTTCAACGTTCCAGTCACTATTTCTGCAGGTGTTGTATTTTTTCATTTTGAAAAGAAAACGTTATCTGAGGAACTTGAGTGATTCAGTTTGAAATAAAGTACTTTTTTGTTAAAAATTTTAAATCATGCAATGAAAATGAAAAGGGGGGGGGGGCGATAGGTGATAGACAACCTCCAGAAAGGGGCGATGGGCCAAAAAGATTGGGAACCACTGATCTACGATTATAAAATTATTTAATAATAATAAATTCACCATTTGATTTGAGTAATAAAAATCTGGTGTGACTGGAGCACAGCACACAAATTTCTTTAGAATTTCTCTACAGATATAATAATCTTTTTAGTCGAAGCGATTTATGTGGTAATGTCAAAACGTTGCGAATTATAAATTAAAATATTAAATTAGTTAAGTAAAATTTTATTAAATCTCTCTTCCTAGAACCTTTTAGAGAAGTTTGGTATTTAAATATGCATAGATAGAATTGAGAATAATTTTACAATTAACGAACACAACATTTGAATATCAAACACTTTCCATTATTCTCTTCGTTTAATCCATAAAATTTAAGAAATTAACGCAAAAATTAAATTAGACCACCGCCAGGCTGCTTGCTTATTCGAAAATTGAATGCGACCAAACTATGTAAATATATAGAGGGAGTAATTTAATCTCTATTTAGAATTAATAACAAACGTTAACCAAAAAGGAAATTACGATAGAATTGCTTTTGAAATTGAAGAGACAGAGATAGAAAAAGAGAGATAGAGATAGAGGGGTTCTACCGTATAATAATTAAAAAGTTGGCTTGCAATCACATACAGAACCTTTTTAAAAAGGAAAGATTTTTTTTAATAAAATTGAGAATGTGAAAATAAACTGGCTCTGAACACCATATAACATTTGGAAATATTTAATATGATAGAAAAAGTTC
>JAKCPI010004642.1:0-10459 GCA_023213315.1 Euborellia annulipes
CAAGAAAATGATTTATTTTAATTGAAATTTTAAGATTTGAGCTAAGGGCCCGGGCCCCCTGAGGAAAAAAATTTCAAGAAAATGATTTATTTTAATTGAAATTTTAAGATTTGAGCTTAAAGGGCCCGGGCCCCCTGAGGAAAAAAATTTCAAGAAAATGATTTATTTTAATTGAAATTTTAAGATTTGAGCCCAAAGGGCCCGGGCCCCCTGAAGAAAAAAAATTTCAAGAAAATGATTTATTTTAATTGAAATTTTAAGATTTGAGCTTAAAGGGCCCGGGCCCCCTGAGGAAAAAAATTTCAAGAAAATGATTTATTTTAATTGAAATTTTAAGATTTGAGCTTAAAGGGCCCGGGCCCCCTGAGGAAAAAAATTTCAAGAAAATGATTTATTTTAATTGAAATTTTAAGATTTGAGCTTAAAGGGCCCGGGCCCCCTGAGGAAAAAAATTTCAAGAAAATGATTTATTTTAATTGAAATTTTAAGATTTGAGCTCAAAGGGCCCGGGCCCCCTGAGAAAAAAAATTTCAAGAAAATGATTTATTTTAATTGAAATTTTAAGATTTGAGCTTAAAGGGCCCGGGCCCCCTGAGGAAAAAAAATTTCAAGAAAATGATTTATTTTAATTGAAATTTTAAGATTTGAGCTCAAAGGGCCCGGGCCCCCTGAGGAAAAAAATTTCAAGAAAATGATTTATTTTAATTGAAATTTTAAGATTTGAGCTTAAAGGGCCCGGGCCCCCTGAGGAAAAAAATTTCAAGAAAATGATTTATTTTAATTGAAATTTTAAGATTTGAGCTTAAAGGGCCCGGGCCCCCTGAGGAAAAAAATTTCAAGAAAATGATTTATTTTAATTGAAATTTTAAGATTTGAGCTCAAAGGGCCCGGGCCCCCTGAGGAAAAAAATTTCAAGAAAATGATTTATTTTAATTGAAATTTTAAGATTTGAGCTTAAAGGGCCCGGGCCCCCTGAGGAAAAAAATTTCAAGAAAATGATTTATTTTAATTGAAATTTTAAGATTTGAGCTTAAAGGGCCCGGGCCCCCTGAGGAAAAAAATTTCAAGAAAATGATTTATTTTAATTGAAATTTTAAGATTTGAGCTTAAAGGGCCCGGGCCCCCTGAGAAAAAAATTTCAAGAAAATGATTTATTTTAATTGAAATTTTAAGATTTGAGCTTAAAGGGCCCGGGCCCCCTGAGGAAAAAAATTTCAAGAAAATGATTTATTTTAATTGAAATTTTAAGATTTGAGCTCAAAGGGCCCGGGCCCCCTGAGGAAAAAAAATTTCAAGAAAATGATTTATTTTAATTGAAATTTTAAGATTTGAGCTTAAAGGGCCCGGGCCCCCTGAGGAAAAAAAATTTCAAGAAAATGATTTATTTTAATTGAAATTTTAAGATTTGAGCTCAAAGGGCCCGGGCCCCTGAGGAAAAAAATTTCAAGAAAATGATTTATTTTAATTGAAATTTTAAGATTTGAGCTTAAAGGGCCCGGGCCCCCTGAGGAAAAAAATTTCAAGAAAATGATTTATTTTAATTGAAATTTTAAGATTTGAGCTCAAAGGGCCCGGGCCCCCTGAGGAAAAAAATTTCAAGAAAATGATTTATTTTAATTGAAATTTTAAGATTTGAGCTCAAAGGGCCCGGGCCCCCTGAGGAAAAAAATTTCAAGAAAATGATTTATTTTAATTGAAATTTTAAGATTTGAGCTCAAAGGGCCCGGGCCCCCTGAGGAAAAAAAATTTCAAGAAAATGATTTATTTTAATTGAAATTTTAAGATTTGAGCTTAAAGGGCCCGGGCCCCCTGAGGAAAAAAAATTTCAAGAAAATGATTTATTTTAATTGAAATTTTAAGATTTGAGCTCAAAGGGCCCGGGCCCCCTGAGGAAAAAAATTTCAAGAAAATGATTTATTTTAATTGAAATTTTAAGATTTGAGCTCAAAGGGCCCGGGCCCCCTGAGAAAAAAATTTCAAGAAAATGATTTATTTTAATTGAAATTTTAAGATTTGAGCTCAAAGGGCCCGGGCCCCCTGAGGAAAAAAATTTCAAGAAAATGATTTATTTTAATTGAAATTTTAAGATTTGAGCTCAAAGGGCCCGGGCCCCCTGAGGAAAAAATTTCAAGAAAATGATTTATTTTAATTGAAATTTTAAGATTTGAGCTCAAAGGGCCCGGGCCCCCTGAGGAAAAAAATTTCAAGAAAATGATTTATTTTAATTGAAATTTTAAGATTTGAGCTCAAAGGGCCCGGGCCCCCTGAGGAAAAAAATTTCAAGAAAATGATTTATTTTAATTGAAATTTTAAGATTTGAGCTCAAAGGGCCCGGCCGCCCCCTGAGGAAAAAATTTCAAGAAAATGATTTATTTTAATTGAAATTTTAAGATTTGAGCTCAAAGGGCCCGGGCCCCCTGAGGAAAAAAATTTCAAGAAAATGATTTATTTTAATTGAAATTTTAAGATTTGAGCTCAAAGGGCCCGGGCCCCCTGAGGAAAAAAATTTCAAGAAAATGATTTATTTTAATTGAAATTTTAAGATTTGAGCTCAAAGGGCCCGGGCCCCCTGAGAAAAAAATTTCAAGAAAATGATTTATTTTAATTGAAATTTTAAGATTTGAGCTCAAAGGGCCCGGGCCCCCTGAGGGAAAAAAAATTTCAAGAAAATGATTTATTTTAATTGAAATTTTAAGATTTGAGCTTAAAGGGCCCGGGCCCCCTGAGGAAAAAAATTTCAAGAAAATGATTTATTTTAATTGAAATTTTAAGATTTGAGCTCAAAGGGCCCGGGCCCCCTGAGGAAAAAATTTCAAGAAAATGATTTATTTTAATTGAAATTTTAAGATTTGAGCTCAAAGGGCCCGGGCCCCCTGAGGGAAAAAATTTCAAGAAAATGATTTATTTTAATTGAAATTTTAACCATGAAAATTATTTTTTATTAGAATTTTAAGGTGGGAGCGCAATGGGCCCGGGCCCCCTCCGGAGGGCCCGGGCCCCGGGGGAATCTCTAGCCCCCCTGCCCCCCTGTCTGCGGCCCTGCCAATAGATGATATTCTCTCTTTTTCGATTTTTCAAAATTCGCTCCAACGATTTTAATTAAAATTCAAAAATCAACATTATTTTTTAGATGCTCTTTAAAATGTATATTCTGCATTTTCTCATTGAAATCTTCTGAAGACCACTTTACTCTTGTTCTCCATAGAAAAGAAATGGTTGCAAATGGTAACAAAATATAAATATTTTTCCCATATAGAATTTTACACCTTGAAAATCGAATGTACCGTACTGTCAGAAACTAAATACATGTCGACACAAAAAAATCTGGTGTGACAAGCACAGTACGCAACTTTCGATTACCGAAGGTAAGAGAAAGTTGTGTGCTGTGCGACCAGTCCACACCAGATGTTTTGTTTTTGCTTTTATAGTCGAGGAGCATTTGCAACTACCAAGAACCAGCGATCATTTTGGATCCGATCCCGGATTAAGAATTTAGATTGAAATCCAAATTCTCTCTAAGGATCTAGTTTCGGAACTAATCCTTTTTAAATTTTGGATTAAAATCTTCAAAAAAAAAAAAAAAAAAATTATTCACTGGAAACCCAAAATTAGTTCTCTTCACTTCATTAATTTTAGGTTGAGAAAAACAAATATGACAAAGTAAAATTTTTATTGGCTCTAGTTTTTAGAGATATAGAGAGAATAAAAGTGACATAGAAAATATGCTCTAAACTGGCTCCTATTATGAATTTTCAAGATTTTTCTTCCTTTAAAAATATGCAGATAGTTGAAATACATAGAAATAAAATACATAGAAATATTCAAGTTTCAACCCAATCTGAGGTCATTTAGACGTGCCTCCAACGACTTAAAGTTTAGAAAAATCGAATTTTTTTTTTTAGATTTGGACAACCCTAATGCAATTTTTACCATCCCTAAATGCAAAAAAGTTATATTTACGATATTCTATAAATCATAAGCTTTCCAAAAAACATTTATTGGTGAAAATCTGTTAATAATTAACAAAACTATTAACAAAAAAATCTGGTGTGACTGTCGCACAGCACACAACTTTCTCTTACCTTCGGTAATCGAAAATTGTGTTCTGTGCTTATCACACCAGATTTTTTGGTGTCGACATATATTTAGTTCCCGCCAATATATTAGAATTTAAGATGTCAAATTTATAAACATGCGGAAAATATTTATATTTTGTTCCCATGGCAACCATTTCTCCTATCTTCTCTATGAAGCACAAGAGTAAATTGTGCTTCAAACATTTTTGAAAGCAAAATGAGAATATACATTTTAAAGAGCATATAAAAAATAATTGATTTTTGCATTTTAATCAAAATCGTTAGAGCGAATTTTGAGAAAATCGAAAAAAGCTGAAAAAGTAAATCAGTAAAGTACTAGGACTCTTTGGCCGATTTTGATTAAAAGCTTATTTTTCCTGTCCCGGGAGGTGTTTAACTTAAATATAAAATTTCAACCTCGTAGCTAGCCCGGGAGCCGTGGCTCAGTGAAAAGACATTAGCTTCTCGCACCGGAGTCGGGTTCGCTTCCCATCCCAAGCGAGAAAAATTTATTTCATTTGATTTGACTACAAATCATTTGAAATAAATAGGGATGGGGTCTAAATGGCCTTAGATGCCGAGAAGGACCTTAAAAAAAAAAAAAAAAAAAACCTCGTAGCTCAATTCCTTCATGCTTAAAATTGAACACACACCCACCCACAGACAGACCATGTCGCGAAAACCACTTTTTTGGATTCAGGGGACCTCAAAACGTGAAGATCCATCAAAATCTCGACATCGAATTTTTGACATGAATCCAGTACTTTGCTCTCTCTATATATATTAACATATACATAGAGGTAAGAGAAAGTTACAGTTACCAGTCTGGTGAAAAAAACACTGGCTATCTTTTAGGCGCTTTGCTCTAGCTTCGACAGTGGAGCTTATCGGAATCGGCTTATGACTCTTCTTCTTCTGTCCTCGCCTTATTCCCGTTATGCGGGGTCGGCGGACCTCACTTTTTCCCTCCAGCCCTATCATGTGTTATTGCGGCCACCGAGAAGGATAAAACAGGCCAGAGTTGGGCACTAACTAAATGTTGATTAAAAATTTAGTTAAAGTAAACAAATCATATCAAGAATCTATAATATGCTTGATTTAATTTTAATCAGATTAATAAAATTAACTAAATTTTGATTAATATGTATTTGTTAAATAATTAATGATTTAAAGGGGGTTGGAGAGTAATAACCAGCAAATTTATAGCTCCACCTGACGTCCTTTTATTTGGCAGATATTTCTGCTATGGACACAGAGCGGTCATCAGCTTAGAGAAGGCACCTCCACTATGTATAACGCCCCTAAGGCATTTGATATAAATAGACTAAGCCCACCTACTATATCCTCGCGGCACTGAAGATGATGTGTGTTCTACGCATCGAAATATCTGCCAAATAAAAGGACGTCAGGTGGAGCTATCAATTTGCTGGTTATTTCTCTCCAACCCCTTTACTCTACTCATCCCAGCCTGATATTCAAATTAATGATTTATTTTATAGTTTTTTTGACTTAGGGAGCGTACAAGTATTACGTAACGCAATTTTTGAAGATTTTTGACCCCCCCCTCCCCCATGTAACGCGCCGTAACATTTTTCTGCCCCCCCCCATCCTAGACGTTACGTAAGTGGCCATTTTTATTTAAAAGTCACGAATTATGTTGCGCAAATTATCGAAAAGTCGCTAAAAATCAGTTACGTGGCGCGTTGTTCAATCCCCCCTCCTCCCCCAAATTGCGTTACGTAATACTTGTATGCTCCCTCAGCTCTGCAACTAGTGAGCTGATTTTAAGAAATTTGTACAAACGATGCTTATAAATTTAATAATAAACTTTACTAGGATGGGTTTCTTTCTTTTAATATTAGTTATCTCGGTAGCTAGTGAACATGGGCGTAACTAGGGGAATGCCGGGGGGCCTGCCAACCCCCCCCCAGAAGGCTCGTGGCCCCTGTGCGAAGGAATAAGCTTGTAACTATTAACTATTAACTATTAGACTGTTAACCAGGGCCGGATCTAGGGGGGGGGGCAGTGGGTGCGTGTGCCCCGGGCGGCAGATGATATCAGGGCGGCAATTAAAGAAAAATTTACTAAAAAAAAGGTAAAATAATATGAATTTTGTATAGAAAATTTTAAGGAAGGGGCGGCAAATTAAATTTTGCCCCCCTAAAAAAATCTCGTAGTTCCGGCCCTGCTATTAACTATTAGGTATATTTAGCTCTTTTGTTAATAATTTCGTTAATTACTAACAGATTATTACGAATGAATGATTTTTTAGATAGAAAAGGCAAAAATTGCATAAAGGGGGTTCCAAAGATAACAAAAAACTGAAAGAATTCGAATCAGCGCTATGCATATACTCAAAGATAGCTCTTAATATTCCCGAAACAAAATCACTGTTGTCCAGTTTTATTAAATATAATCTTGAGTTTTATTAATAACTAATTGAAAACTTGTTCAGAAACTTACCAATTTTGAAGAAGACTCTTGTCTGCATCACAGCCCAATGGAGCCACACCCCTTAAAAGGCGGCCCCTTAGATTCCAAACAGCATGGTGTCAACATTGTGGTGATTTCATCCCGATTACCTTCTAAAGCCAACCACCCAGTTGTTTATACAAACGAGGAAACATCACCTGAAAAAAAAAGAATTAATTTAATTGTTTAGCGTGCTCATCACACACGCAAACTTTCTTTGGATAATACATGACGACATCTTCCTAGTCTAAAATATGGTAGTGTTAGTAAGCTTTTTTCAATTAAATTAAAGGTGAAAAATAATTTTTTAGGTGTTCAGCAGGCGAAGTCTTAATTCAGGGGGTTGATGTAATTTTCGGAATTTATCAGCTTTTTCTATAAGGAGTATAGCATTTTTGCTCAATTGATTGTGTTGTTCAGCCTTAAAAAGGGAAAAACTGATATTTGATCAATTAACTTCAGTAGAATATGTTAAAAATAAAATCAAAAAGTTTCTGATGTGGACTTTTAAAAATATTTATAACAAGTCAAAAAAAATTCTCGAAAATGTCAAATCGGCCGTATTTAAAAAAATAAGGATGTCACGGGACTCAGATCAGTCTGGCAATGTCGCATAAAAATAATATGAACTACTCATTTCTAGCTGTCACATTTTTTCCAATTTAACGATATTTTTCTCGCAAATCGTCCATTGTGTTTAAACTGATTTGCATTAATCATTGTAATATATTAAATAAAATAAAATTTAAGGCTTTTAAGATTTAAAATAGATAGTTGATGAATGCAATCAGGGCCGTGCCTAGGTTATTTAGCGCCCGGGGCAAGTTAGTCCTTTAGGGCCCTTTGTATATATTTTCTTACATTGTCGCCAATAATGTTTCCCGTCCGAAAAAATGTTTTACCTTTTTTTTAGAGACGCTAATTTTTCCCCCCAAAAAAAAATTTTTGCGCCCTGGGCAAAGGCCCCGGTCGCCCCCCACCCCCCTAAGCACGGTCCTGAATGCAATGTTGCCAGTTCTATATTACGTGAAATACTGCTCAAGTCAAAAGTCATTCATTTATTATATTTGGTAATTAAATTATTATCTTAATACAATTATAAACTATGATGATAGGTCACGACTAAATTATAATAAGGAATTTTGGCATTTAAGTTTTTCTTGAATTTAATAAATATTTTAAAATTTCGAAATTGAATTTTGAAAAGTCAAATTTCTCTTATACTGTATAAAGATTTAAATTAAATGAAAAGCTTGCAAAAATATCTAACACTACAGAATATATAGACATGTTCCATTCAAGTCATTCACATCTGAAAATTAGCAAAGATTTTCAAATCAAAAATTTCTTATTCAATTACGCAATCAAATAAGAAGACCAAGAACTAAACGGGCTTTAATTCTTTCCTTTTAGTGTCAATTTGATCAAATATCATGACATTATACCAATTATTATTTATATACGTTAATATAAATTAATTTTGTGCTCATTCGATTCAACTGCCATCTCTGAGCCAAATTGTGAACTTGGTGTCCCTATGGGAGTTTTTTTTTTTATAATTTTTTAAAAGAATAAATATTTTTGTGATTTTCTAGAAAATATCAATTAACAAATAATATAGATATTATTTCCAAAAAATCACTTACGTAATCAATAATTAAATATTATTTATAATTTTTCTAACAAATAAAATAAATGTAGAGTCTATCTACGACAGTGATTTCCAACCTAGGGGGCGATCGCCCCAAGTGGGAGATTTGGGATATCAGGGGGGGGGGCGATAAATAAGCGGGGGGGGGCGATTGGGGGGCGATGAGTATTCAAAGGGGGAAAAATGATTAGAGTTAACTAAAATTTAAAAGAATAAATCAAAGAGAAAAATCTCCTATTTACAGGATGGTCAGGAAAGAAGAGGGAAAAATATTGTCATAAAAATAAAATAGTCTGAAGATAATTCCAATCTAGAATTGAAACGTCCCAATCTAGAATTGATTAATAATTTTTGTCATTTTTGTTTTCATTAAATAAAGATTAACCGAAAAAGGATCCATTTTTGTTATTTTCTTCATAAAAATAAAATTATTATTAGATTTTTTTAAAAGGTTACGTACGCCAGGAAAGAAATCAGACAAAAATTTAATCAATCTTTATCTAATTTTTAATTTTGATTTCTCCAACGTTTCGGACGCAAATCGCATCCTTCCTCAGGGCAACAGGTAGTATCATATCTGTATTTTACTAACTACCTATTGTCAGGGGCGCCGGAACGAATTTGAATCAGGGGGGCAAAAATTTTTTTTTAGAAAATTAAAATAATTTAATATGTTTAAATAGTATAAAACAAAAACAAATCTACTATAAAACTTTAAAAAATTTAAATAAAATCACAATTTTAATAAAATTAATATTTTAAAAAATTTGGTAGTGATTTTATCAAAAATTTTTGGAAAAATTTGGAAAAAATGGAATTTCTTACTCTTTTAATTTTTTTTAATTTAGAAAATTTTATTTTTCAAAAGTAAAAATATATCATTTTTAAAAATAAATGAAATCAAAAATAAATTTTTACGCCCCCCCCTGCCCCCTGTAGGATGCCAGGGGGGCATGGGCGTCCGCAGGGTGGGGGGCAACCAGGCACTTGCCCCCCTGGAAAATTAAAATGATACAAAAAAATGCATAAAAAAAAAAAAAAAAAAATACAAAAAAACCTTTCACGGGTATACATCCACCTTGCCGCGGTGAGAAAGCTTTAAATACTAAGAGATGTATAACATTATTAATATCAAAATACGTTTTTTAGCTTATCTGGAAGTGATTTGCCCCCCTGCCCTTCCCCCCCTGCAAAAAATCCTGCGGACGCCCTGGGGGACAAAGTAATCCCTTTCCCCCCCCCAGTTCCGGCGCCTATGCCCCCCTATTGTCCTGAGGGAGGATGTGATTTGCGTCCGAAACGGCTTCCATCCTAACTCATATTTGAAAATTTCAACGTTCCAGTCATCTATTTCGCAGGTGTTGTATTTTTTCATTTTGAAAAGAAAACGTTATCTGAGGAACTTGAGTGATTCACTTTGGAAATAAAGTGCTTTTTTGTTAAAAAGTGCAAATCATGCAATGAAAAATGGTATGTGGGGCGATAGGTGATGGAGCAACCTCCAGAAAGGGGGGGCAATGGGCCAAAAAAGATTGGGAACCAACTGATCCACGATTATAAAATTATTTAATAATAATAAATTCACCATTTTTGATTTGAGTAATAGAAATCTGGTGTGGATGGAGCGACAACGCACACAAATTTCTTTAGAATTTCTCTACAGATATAAATAATCTTTTTAGTCGAAGCGATTTTATGTGTGGTAATGTCAAAACGTTGCGAATTATAAATTAAAATATTAAATTAGTTAAGTAAAATTTTATTAAATCTCTCTTCCTAGAACCTTTTAGGGAAGTTTGGTATTTAAATATGCATAGATAGAATTGAGAATAATTTTACAATTAACGAACACAACATTTGAATATCAAACACTTTCCATTATTCTCTTTCGTTTAATCCATAAAATTTAAGAAATTAACGCAAAAATTAAATTAGACCACCGCCAGCTGCTGCTATTCGAAAATTGAATGCGACCAAACTATGTAAATATATAGAGGGAGTAATTTAATCTCTATTTAGAATTAATAACAAACGTTAACCAAAAAGGAAATTACGATAGAATTGCTTTTGAAATTGAAGAGACAGAGATAGAAAAAGAGAGATAGAGATAGAGGAAGGGTTCTACCGTATAATAATTAAAAGTTGGCTTGCAATCACATACAGAACCTTTTTAAAAGGAAAGATTTTTTAATAAAATTAGTGTGAAAATAAACTGGCTCTGAACACCATATAACATTTGGAAATATTTAATATGATAGAA
>JAKCPI010004643.1:0-10576 GCA_023213315.1 Euborellia annulipes
ATCTTGACATCAAATTTTTGACATGAATCCATATCTATATGGACCGTTTATTTTGAAAGTGGGGTAAGTCCATTTTCTATTGTTTCGAGAAAATGAAAGGTTAACATACCGGTATCTGTTTATTAAAAAAATCTATTTACCGACCAATTTTAAATTGTACAAAAAATGGGAATTTTTTAAGAAATTTACCACGTAGAAAATTTACATTAATTTAGCAATTTTTTTTTTTTAAATGGACTTACACCACTTTCAAAATAAACGGTCCATATATATAGGTAAGAGAAAGTAAAAATTCGTAATTATTTCAAAAACAATTCATTTTTCAAAAAAAAAAAAACTGTATAAAATAATTGTGGATGCAGTCAAGAAGATTTTCACCAAAAAACAATAATTATCGGCCAGTATTTGTATTTTTGATTGATAAAAACTCCCGGTAAGCACGTTTTTATAAAAATGAAAATTAAACTTTAATGATTTAATCCAGAAGGCGAACCCTGAATAAATAAATAAACGAATTCAAGTCTCGAAAAGCTGTGAGTGCGAGAGGGATGACGATGACGACGACGAGAGGGTGTTGAAATCGATACAAAAACAAAAACCTACTGGTGTGTGTGTGTGTGTCAGAATGTCAAAAAGAAAATGAAATTTTTTACTCACGGAGACTCAACTGTCATGCACAGAAAGACGACCTCGGGGGTGAGCAGGCGCCGGGATTTTTCTCTCAAGTTCAAGAAACAACAACAAACATCAACAACAATCAAAAAACACAACAATGAACACTTGGTTTGTTTTTTAAGGAAGCACAATCGCCTCTCTGCTCGGAAGAATAAGAGAGAGAGAGAGCGGGAAACCACGAATTAAAAAAGGTAATGAACACGGTACGAGATAGACGTGTGTGTGTGTGTGTTAATGTATAGTTTAATAGTATCTATACAGTAAGAGACGTGGGAGCCGAATGGAGCGCTCTGAGAGAGAGAGAGAGAGATCCCCCACTACGACGGCGGCGGCGGCCGGCGAAGGTGGCGACGATGGCGCCAACACCCGAACTCGTTCGGAAATAGCCGAAGTGCCATGGAAACCAAGCGCCACCCCCCCCTCTATGAACCATCATGACACCCTTCAATTAACCATTATGAGAAGAGACTTTATTTTACAAAAGGGAGAAACAATTTCCTACTATTTATTTAAATATCCGCATAGAACGGGACCCCTAAAGCGATACCTATAGTTTATAACATTTCTGCCTTGACTGTCTGTACGTTTAGAGAGATTCAAAAAACTAATAAAACAAATGATGAGAAGTGGCTGTAAATCGTCGACGTTGTTTATAAACAAATATAATATTCAGCGGCGTAACTAGCCTTTGAGGGCGGAGGGGGCGAAGCTCAACAGGGGCGCCGTTTTTCGTTCGACTTTTTTTTTAATATTCAAATCTCGTTCGGGCTTTTTTTTGTAATTTTTTTTCCGGATTTGTGATATAAAACGAATTTATTATGAAATTTCAAAAAAAAGTCGTAAATTTTAAGAAAAAGCAGTGCTCCTGGGGCGGGGGGGGGGGCAAGGACCCCCTTCGCCCCCACCTGGATACGCTACTGATAATATTATACTATTTGTTTCTGAAAAGAAATATTCTGACCACAGGTTCTGAGGAAGGTCGTGATTTGCGACCGAAACGTCGACGCTTAATTAATTAAATAAAAGTTTTTTATTTAATTAATTCCTTGGCTGTAAATACCTAATAAAACAAATAATCTATATATATATAATAGCGGAATGTCTGCCTGTCACGTTCTGTTTGATTAACTTCCCGTTGGAATTTTGAAACGAAATTTTCCAGTCTTATAGAGGAGAGTATTATGGAGAATCCAGGAAAAATACTCGGGTCCCGAAATTCCTATAACTTTTTGAGTTATTAATTCCTAAAGTTAAGATTTCTTCCATAGGAAATGTATAGAGAAATATTTATGTATTCTTAGAATTTATGTATTCTATGAGTATAAACAAATCCTCAAGCAGGCAGTGGATTGGAATTTTCTTTTCATAATTAAGAAGAAAAGCCCTCGGGGCGTGGTGTAGAGGTTAGCGTGCTAATCTCGTATACCAAAAGTCGCGGGTTCGGACCTCAGACAGTCAGATGATTTTATTTGGATACCAAATGGCTTAAATAAGAATGCCTGGACCCCAATATGTGTATTAACAATAACGGTTATCGTAAAAGTCTTATATGGCCTGAGTTGCCGAAAAGACTGTGTGAATGTGTGTGTGAGTGTTTAAAAAAAAAAATAATAATAATAATAATAATTAAAAAAAGGCGAGAGTCCGTCGCAGGCGGGCGGCGCGGCTAGTCAGTAATAAATAAAATTATTCTAAATATTAAAAACTCGACATCGAATTTTTGACATGAATCCAATACTTTCTCTCTATATATATTAACATATATAGAGGTAAGAGAAAGTAAAAAAAAAATCATGTTAAAAAATACTCTTAGAAAATTTAATAGAGTCAAAGAGATCAAATAGGAAATGTTATTGAAAAAGGAGTTGTATCTTTTGATATTGCTTTAGTTTTATGGCAGTCAAATTGGAATAATTCCCAGAAAAGAAGTTTTATTATTTTAAAAGAAAATAATTAAGGTTTTGGAAAAAAATTATTTTTAGATCCAATCACATGTTTTGAGACAATAGAGAAGATAATAAAAAGAAAGTTCAATGAATATAAGTCTAGGAGGGGAAAAATTTACCTCCCTTTTTTTTTAATCAACGGAGACGATTAATAAATTATTAGAATTAATATTAAAAAAAAAAAAAAACCTTTCTATTTGGACACTAGTATTCATAAGCAATAAAAAATACTCTTTGAATATTTAATAGAGTCAACGAGATCAATACAACAATTGGAAGTATTATTGAAAAAACAGTTGGATCCCTTGTTATTGTTTTAGATTTATAGCAGCAAAATTGTAATAAAGACCAGAAAAGGAATAAAGTTTAATATTGTTAAAAGAAAATAATTAACGTTTTGAAAAAATGATATCTTCTCAGATCCAATCAAATGTGTTAGGTCAATAGGCAAAAAAATAATGAATGGGAGTCTGGGAGGGGGAAAATTTACCTCCCCTTTTCTTAAATAAATATTTTGCAAACGATTAATAAATTATTACAATTAATATTGAAAAAAAAAAAACTTTCCATTAAAATATTTCTGAGAATTAGACTTTTATTTGTTATATTAATAACATCTATAAATAAAAAAAATAGTGAGTGGGATGGGTTGAAAATTTCAATAAATATTTTAAAAAATTATATATCAATATAATTTTGTAATAAATAGGTTCGGTAAATTAGTTTTTAGCTTTAATATGTTAATAGAAAAAAAATAATTAGGAAAGCATGATGGCGTAGTGTACCTGGCTGGATTAGGATGCAAGCGAGAGTTTTGAAGGAATCCTTGGATGAAGGAGAGTTGAGATGGCTGGTAGTCGTCACTCAGGTGGCCAAGGTGTGAAGAGTGTTCAGGTAAATGTTCAAACATGTGGAAGGTGTGGGTTCAAATAACACAATCAAAGGTAGCGTCTTTTATTGGATCAACCAAGCACAGATTAGATAATTAACACTTGCCATCATGATGGCGACTGATGGGACAACGACAAGCAGAGAGAGAGAGGCTTGATGCCGACACCCGCCTAAAAAGAAGCGATCTGATTGGTCTGAGCGGTTTCACTATCGGCCAATCACAAAAGGCTTATCAAATACATATGATATTTGGACAAAACACTTGCATGCAAATACACAGGCATGGCACTGATGCAAGACTTACATATGACGTCATAATCAAACAAGGGAGGGGGGAGTTAAGGAGGTAATTAACCCCCCCTCTGAGATTGAAGAAAAATATTTTTTTGGGGAATTAAATTTTACTTTAAATATAAAATTTTTAAAATTTAATACTTCAAAATTTGATTTGTATTTATATTCTGGTAAACAAGTTCGAATGTACCTTTAAATTACCGAATTAAAAAAAAAAAAAAAAAAATTGTGTGCTGTGCGACCAGTCAAACCAGATCAAACACTCCTCTGGATCCGCTCTTATAAGCAAATAAAATTTTAATAATTTAAATGAATAAAATTTATTAAAATCTGGTGTGACTGAATGCACAGCACACAACTTTCTCTTACCTTCGGCAATCGAAAGTTGTGTTCTGTGCTTGTTACACCAGATTTTTTGTGTCGACATATAGGGCCTATTTAGTTTCGGACAGTTTGAATTTCAGGATGATAAGTATGTGAAAATATTTTTATTTTGTTACCAAGGCAACCATTTCTCCTCTTTTCTATGAAGTACAAGAGTAAAGTGGTCTTCAGAAGATTTCAATGGTAAAATGAGAATATACATTTTAAAGAGCATCTAAAAAATAATTGATTTTTGAATTTTAAACAAAATCGTTGGAGCAAATTTTGAGAAAATCGAAAAAAAACTGAAAAACTACTCAGTAAAGTACTAGTACTTTTTGGCCAATTTTGATTAAAAGCTTATTTTCACGGTCCAGGAAGGTAGAAAACTTAAATATAAAATTTCAACCTCGTAGCTCAATTCCTTCATGCTTAAAATTGAACATACACACAAACAGACACACAGACAGACAGACAGACCATGTCGTCAAAATCGAATTTATTTATTTTAATTATTAATTTATTTTGTTTTTAATTTTATTTTTAATATTACTACATGAATATATTGCATAAAAGTTAATTCCCATACTATGGGCGTACCCAGGATCAAATCTAGGGGGGGGGGGCATGGTCAGATCATGGTCGTCCAAGGGGGCAGATCATGGTCGTCCAGATTGTGACATAGCTATTTTTTATATAGACGGGGGTAAAGCCTTCGAATTAAAGGCCTAAAAATTGAATAAACCCTCAGCAGCCGAGAGGAAAATATACATATAAAGGTCCTCCTCATACATGACGTCTCAGCCAACAACATTTGGTAATAATTTAATCTTTCACATAGGCGCAACCAGGGGGGTTTAGGGTTTTAATCCCCCCCCCCCAGGAGATTAAAAAAAAATCAAAATATATATATTACAAATAGAAAAGAAAAAGTATAATCATTTCGGTTCCGCAAAGAAATATTCCGCGGGCGGCGCATGGAAAAAAATTTGGTTCCGCGGGCGGCACATGGGGAAAAATTTGGTTCCACGGGGCTGCAAAAATTTAGCGTCTCTAAAAAAAAGGTAAAATATTTTTACAGACTGGAAAAAATCTCCCCGAAAGGCAAAAAAACTTTGGTTCTGCGAAAAAAAAAAATTTTCACAGAAAAATATTTGAGAGAGACCCCCCGGAACCCCCCAGGAGCAAATCCTGGTTGCGCCACTGCTTTCAGCATTTTTTTCCTATGGGTCTCAATCTCCACAATAGTATTTCCTTAGACTCCAATCCATTCTGCTTGCAGTCTTTGATTATAAAATCCATCCATCCATCTTCCATGCCACCTTCAAATCTAACATTCCTTGCCCCCCTTTTCTCTCGTCATTAAATGACCAAACCTTTCCCCAACCTTTTTCGATGTCTCCATCAGCCCTTCCATTCCTTGGATCTTCTCATTCCTTATTCTGTTCATTTTTATTTTACCCAAAGCTTATCTCACCATCCTCATTTACGCCACATTCAACTTTCTTTCCACAGTAACAGGTCTTGGTCAAATTTCAAATTTGGTTTTCCTATATGGAATTGTCTTGCTTTATGTTGAGTTGAGTAAAAAATTTTAATGATAAGAGAAGTGGCTGTTCAACGATTAGAATGATAGACAGGAAGAGAGGATATAAAAGAGATAATGTAAGATCTGATGTTTTTTATAATTTAAGAAATATTTTATGTTGTTGTATTACAATCATCATTTATGCTCGTTTCAGCTCTTAAGAACTGATGATGGATTTATCTAATTAAACCCGAAACGTCTTCTGGATGGAGATTTTTTATTCGATAGAGGCTCTCCTTTTGGCTGACATCCTCTCTTCTAACATTCAAAAATTTTAATTTTGAGTTAGACATATTATTGTGTTTATCATTTCATTCTTGTTATGAAATTGTTTCATTAGAAATGTTCTATTTTCGCATTCAAAATATGGATAGAAAATTACAGAGTCATGTTGAAAATTTCTAAACATATCGCCTGCTGAGAATGCTAAGTGGCGAAAATCCGAAAATTCAATTTTTGAACGTTGCTAAAACGTCTTCTCTTTTGGCGAAAATATATTTCCATTATTTGCTATTGATTCTGGCCGATTCATTTGTTGCCCGGTTTCGTTCGCCAGCTACTATGATTCTCAGCAGCCGATATATAGCAGTGTGATATCTAAAATAAAGAGTCAAAATTATCAATTTATGAGTTCAGGAGATGAAAGAACAACAATAAATCAATTTAGAGAAAGTTTTTTCTTTTTGCAGGTTATTCAGCAATAAAGAAAGACTTCATTTTTTAAATTTGAAAATTTTAATGAGAATAAGAAAACCAGTGTGCGCATTTCTCCTGGTTTCGGCCACAAAGGACCATCGTCAGGCGTGTGAAAACAACATCAAAATGTCAACAGGGTATTAATCTTAAGTAGAACATACATGTATAGATCTATTTGTAATAAAAATTCACATTTTTTATATAATAATCTTAAAAAACAAAACATTTATCAATTCAACAAACCCATGAATTTTCGTCTCCGTTTTACGATTTATGCCAAACAAAAGTTTAATAAGTTTAAGGCTGGAAATGTTAGGGCTTGTTACATTAAATAAAACGTGGGACCAACAACAACTATGTATACCAAAGGAGACTTAACTCTCTCCCACTAGAATGTGAGTCTCATCAATAATGAAAATTGTCATCTGATTGTATTATCAACATCACTTATATGTATTCTATCTAGAGTCACTGAGGATGGGCGAATAAATTGCCCGAAACGTCTGGACACAAAGGGAATGAGAGGTTTTATCTTAAAAAACAAAACATTTATCAATTCAACATACCATAAATTTTGGATCTCCGTATTTACGAATATTATGCCAAACAATAAGTTTAATTATGAGGAAGATCTTGGTTTCTGTACCATGTATATATATAGGCCTACAGGTTGGCGCAGGGAAACGGGAAATTTCAAAATAACGTCATTTCCACGAATAAATTCATAAAACTAGTAATTTATTAACGAAAGTGCATGTATTCAGCATGCCATTTATGTATTTACAATCGAAATGTCCAAAAGTGTCTCTTTACTTTTTAAAGATGACATCGGAAAGATGTAATCCCATTCGGCGTTCACACTCTAACAGCCTGTTATGAAAACTCTGGAACGCGCGGTGCAGCAAATCTTGGGGAATGGCAGTGATTTCGCTTTCAATGTGCTTCTTCAGTTCATGGATGTGAAACTGGTAAAGCTGGTGAAACTCACAAGGAGTTTTCATATCAGGCTGTTAGAGTGTGAACGCCGAATGGGAGCATATCTTTCCGATGTCATCTTTAAAAAGTAAAGAGACACTTTTGGATATTTTGATTGTAAATACATAAATGGCATGCTGAATACATGCACTTTCGTTAATAAATTACTAGTTTTATGAATTTATTCGTGGAAATGACGTTATTTTGAAATTTCCCGTTTCCCTGCGCCAACCTGTAGGCCTATATATATACATGGTACAGAAACCAAGATCTTCCTCATAATTAAACTTATTGTTTGGCATAATATTCGTAAATACGGAGATCGAAAATTTATGGGTATGTTGAATTGATAAATGTTTTGTTTTTTAAGATTATTATATAAAAAATGTGAATTTTTATTACAAATAGATCTATACATGTATGTTCTACTTAAGATTAATACCCTGTTGACATTTTGATGTTATTTTTACGGGCCTGATGATGGTTCTTTGTGGCCGAAACCAGGAGAAATGCGCACACTGGTCGTCTTATTCCCATTAAAATTTTCAAATTTAAAAAATGAAGTCTCTTGATTAATTATTGCTGAATAACCTGCAAAAAGATCCACATTAATTATCAATTTAACCAAATGTGATGGTGATCAAAACATTGAAAATAAGTTTTTAAAAAATTTCGTTGTGGAAATTCACCAAATCAAATTTTTGAAATCGTTCAAAATCACTTAGTTTTTACTCTATTTGTATGATTTATAAGTGAAATAATTTTAATTTCTATCCATATGTTTTTGAATTAGCAACTTAATTTTCTTTTTTTCTTCTAAATTGCTTTGGTCCTTTCAAGAAAAAAAAAACAAAAGGGAGAAAAGTTGCTGGTCTCATTTTTATATATATATATATATAAAAGATTATAATTTAATTTGCTCTTTAATTAAAAGTTATTTTCTTATCTTTGCTTTCTTATTCTCTCGCTCTATGATCTACAGAAAAAGAGAAATGTTGAAAATGTCACACGCATTTCATTTACAAACTTAAATAAAGCAATTATATTACAATAGTAGATCAAAAAAAAGAAAAATAATATATTTTAAAATTAAATCTAGTCTCTCTTTAATCGTCTATATCTATTATCACGAGCGCGTTCCCATCTCAGGAAACTAAAGCCCTGTATCCACTACGCGCTCCTGGCGCCCGTGCCAGCTGTTCAGGTGTTTGATCGTTCAACATGCAGGTCATCGTGTTCGAAAAGCAGCAGCTCTTATAGTTATTCCCAGTATTTATTATATACAAGAAAAAACAGAAACTAACAGCGCGTTGGCGGATGAAAGAGTATACATATGACAAGAGCACAGTGATTTTTTCTTCAATTCTGGCACAGGAACTCCCATTTTACAACTTATTTCTCTCCAAGCAACTGATTTATTGTGATAGGAAGAACTTTTGCTATTCCACAGTAGTTCTTTTGTACCATATAGTTGTATTAGTTTACAGCAATTTGGTTATCCACCGCTCGGAACGGAACGAACATACAAAATAGTACTATCGTCCGTCTCAACTGTCCATCAAAGGTGACGCAGCACCTTTGATGGACGGTTAAAAATCGGCACCAGATGGAACGGTCCACTCCATGTTCGAGCGTTTCAACGAACACCTTGGCGCACGTTCCAAAATGGTATCCATTTCGCGCGGCCGGAACGAGCGCCAATGCTCGTCATCTTGGAGCGAGTAGTGGACACCCGGCTTCAAAGGTGCCGCGCTCGCCAGTTGAGACGGCAATATTTACTATTTTGTATGTTTCTGCGTTCCGAGCGATGGATAACCAAAGTTGGCGTAAATTAATACAACTATATGGTACAAAAGAACTGCTGTGGAATAGCAAAAGTTCTTCCTATCAAAATAAATCTTGGAGAGAAATAAGTTGTGAAATGGGAGTTCCTGTGCCAGAATTGAAGAAAAAATGACTGTGCAGGCGAGATCACACGAGAGAGGCGAACACGAGGCGAGAGTTGCGCTGCACACGCTCGGCCTCGCTATGTCTCGGCGAGAGTGTACAGTGAGGGACAAAATTAAGTCCCACTACATGTGATTATTTCATTGTTTTTATAAAAGAAAAAGCCAATCTTTATTGGAAATTTTCTAGGTTTGAACCATGAAAGTTTCCATTAAAAATATATATATTTTTTTAAAAACAATGTAATAATCACAAGTAGAAAAAGCATGGGTGGGACTTGATAATGTACCCCACCGTACTTTAGGCATAAGCTATTATTGCAAAAGAAATTAACATGCTATTTTTATTATAAGGACATCGGCCAAAAAAATAAATACTTTTGCGCGCGTATTATCCGTTTATTTGTAAATATTTCGATTCCAGTGATATAGAATCATCTTCAGTACAATCAACAGATGTTTTGCAGGAATTGCAAAATTTTTATTTTTTGGCCGATGTCCTTATAATAAAATTTATAATCCTTACGGCCATCTACAAACAATTAACATGTCTTATGTTAAATAAATTATAAAATAATTTTTCTGAAAAGATTTGCGCTAGAAATTCTTTTATTTGCTCATCACATTGTAAGTCCTTTGTTAAATCACAATTTATGGAAAGAACTGACAAATGATTTAGTCGATTGTTCGAGATTGTTGTCCTATAATTGTTTTCTTTGTACGACATCCTGGCGGAAGAGCGCGCCGCTTCACAGGTGGTGATTGGCAACGTTAAAAAATTCTTTAAGATGTAGAGCAATTTGGAATTTTCATGTAAAGTTTTTTTTTTCTCTTTCATGTAGGATACCTTCATCAACAAAATCCAATCATTTCCCCAACGGAGGGCACTGAAAAAAGACAAATTTTCATCAAAATATTATATTTTTTTAAGTCCTAGATAGCGGTGCTGAAAATCGGGATAGGTGGCCCCTGAAAAACAAGACCGTTGAACGCCCCGCCGGAAGCCATCGATATATTGTATTTAATAAATTTACATAATAAATTTATAAAGTCAAATGGCCTCAGCAGCCGAAATGACTTAAAAAAAAAAAAAAAAAGTCCTAGATATAGATCCGGCCCAGTATATTTGTATTTCAAGAAGAGGAAGATTTATTGTGATTTTTGACCAAGGTGGTTCAAGAAAACAATAAAAAATAGTAATT
>JAKCPI010004644.1:0-20451 GCA_023213315.1 Euborellia annulipes
GCAGCGGGGTTAAGTTATAGCTAAATATTTTCGAGATCTATTATTTGAAAAAGATAATAGTATTCAAAATACCCGATTCGGACTTTAACTGAGTCATAGATATATTTAACAAGACATGTGAGTGTTCTTTATTGATGAGGCCAAACATCCCATGGCCCCCGGGAATTATTTAATTATTATCTTTTTCAAATAATAGATCTCGAAAATATTTAGCATAACTTAAATCCTCCGCTGCCCTCTGGGCTTTGCTGACATAGTAGTGTGTTAGAGCAGATCCAGATATCTGTCCCTCTACTTCCTGGTTAACCAAGTGGCGCATAGGTGTGAAAAGAAAAAAAAAAAAAAAATTTTCTTTAAAGTTTTTCACCTATTCGTTACGAGTTAGTAACCTTGCACGACTAACTGCATGTTAAGTATATGTTATTAATAATATATTCATAGCGCATTTCTAGTATTAATTGTACTCACTGACACATGCGTGGTAAAGCTCTATCTGTCTGATATAATTAACTAGACACTCACCTATATTTATTCATTCACGCATCACTCAACATATAAATATAAATATATATATATCTACCCAACAACGACGTATTATTATTATTATTATTATATGAACCCTAAATATATATCCTACATGGTGGCAGCGGTGTGAAGCTGTTGGGTGTTTTTGTGTTCGGGTTTATTTTACTATTTTTCTGAAGAAAGAAGAAGTGAAGGACATGGCTGACAGGCAGTTATGGCGTCGACACATATGTTGAAGCCTATGAATTTTAAGGAAATCTTCCTGTTGAGTGGGATAAATATAAGAAGAGATTTCACCTTTATAGAAGCCTATTGTTCCGAAAAAATAACCGAAACTAAAAAAGTGGCGATTCTTCTACATTCGTTAGGGAGAGGAAGGTTTGGACATTTTCGACTCGTTTGGGATTAAAAGAAGAGGAACGCAAAGTTTTGAAAACTGTCATCAATTGTTTCGATACTTATTTTTTGCCGTCGAAGAATGTCACTTATGAGCGGTATGTGTTTTTCAATAGAAACAGAAGACTGAAGAGTCATTTGAGCAGTACATGGCTACTTTGAAAAATTTAAGCCAGTCTTGTGAATTTGGCACTATACGCGAAGGTCTAGTAAAGGACATCTTTATTAGCGGTATTTTCGACAACGAGTTAAAAGAAGCCCTTTTGAAGATGAAGGACTTGGATATAACCAAAACGCTAAATGTATGCAGGAGTAGAAGTGCCGCTAATCAACAAGCAAAAGTTCTGAAGACGGAATCGAATTCGGCTGTCGATGTGCTGAAAAAGAAAGGCGTTAGTAATAAAAAGTGTACCAGGTCGACTCCCGAGGCTCATCGAGGTCCCTCTGAAAATAAAAAGGCGGTCCCTAAATGCAGCAAGTGCGGGTACAACCACAAGTATAAACAATGTTTTGCTTTTGGAAAGAAGTGCTCTTCGTGTAATCGGATGAACCACTTCGCCAAGGTCTGCAGAAATAAGAAGGTCCGAGACATTGATCGTCGGGCGGACGACGAGTCGTCGAGTGAAGATGAGGACGAGGTTTTTATCGACACCCTGGATGAGAACGAGCGGAGCCTGAAATGGAATATTAATTTGAGTATAAATAATAAAATGTTTATGTTTAAGATAGATTCTGGTGCAGATTGTAATGTTTTGTCTTATAAAAATTTTATTGAATCGGGTTTAGATAAATCATTAATTAAAAAAACGTCTGTTAGTATTTCTTCGTATTCCAATGATAAAATTTCAATACTTGGTTACGTATATATTAGTATTAAATATAAAAATAAAAATTATAGATTAAAATTTTATATTTCTGAAAATGATTTTAAAAATATATTAGGATTAAAAAGCAGCTTAGAGTTAAATTTAATTTCGAGAATTGATGCTTTGAATATTAATAATTATAGTAATTTATTCGATGGAAAAATTGGCCTTGTAGATGAGCCCGTAAATATTAAAATTGATAAAAATGTAAAACCAACAGTGTTACCCGTTAGAAGAATTCCCTTTGCCCTCAATGAAAGTGTTAAAAATGAATTGAAAAGAATGGTGGATTTAGATATTATAGAGAAAGTCAATGAACCGACCGATTGGGTCTCCCAGATGGTTGTAATAAAAAAGAAAGACAATGAGTCCTTAAGAATTTGTATAGATCCGAGGCCGTTGAATCAAGCAATTAAAAGGGCCCATTTTCCCTTCCCAACCATTGATGAGATTGCTTCTAAAATTAAAGGCGCTAAATATTTTACTAAATTAGATGCAAATTCGGGTTACTGGATGTTGCCACTGGATGATGAAAGTTCAAAATTGTGCACTTTTCAAACTCCTTTTGGCAGATATAAATATAAAAGATTGCCTTTTGGTTTGTCGTGTTCTGGAGAAATTTTCCATAGGATAATATCCCAAACTTTCGAAAATTTAGAAGGTGTTTTGTCTTTTCAAGATGACATTTTAATTTGGGGTAAAACTGTTGATGAATTAAACGAACGATTATTAAAAGTTTTAAAAACGGCATCCGAAAAGGGAATAAAATTTAAAAAAGAGAAATGTCTTTTTAATGCGAAAGAGATTACGTATTTAGGTCACAAATTTACTTCTAAAGGTATTCGTATAGATGATGAAAAGATTAAGGCTATAAAATATTTAGATTCTCCTAAAAATAAAAAGTCGTTACAAAGAATTTTAGGAATTTTTAATTATGTATCGCGTTTTATAGATAATTATTCGGAGGCTACAGCTCCTTTAAGAAAATTATTAAAAAATGAAGATAAGTGGAATTGGGATGATAATTTAGAAAAATGTTTTCAAAATTTGAAAAATAAATTGACTTCAGCCCCAGTTTTGACTTATTTTGATCCTGATAAGGAAGTGACCTTATCAGTGGATGCTAGCTCGGAGGGTATAGGTGCGTGTGTTTTACAGGAGGGGAAGCCTGTCGCTTTTGCCTCGAAAGCATTGACACCTAGCCAATATGGATATGCTCCTATAGAAAAAGAATTGTTAGCAATTGTTTTTTGGCTGTCAAAAGTTTAGACAGTATCTGTATGCTAGCAATGTAACAATTGAAACCGATCATAAACCTTTGATACCGATTTTAAACAATCCTAGTCATAAAACTCCACTACGGCTACAGAGAATGGTTTTAAAACTTCAGCCCTATAAATTTAATGTAATTTATAAACGGGGAAAAGATAACGTTTTGGCTGATTCTTTGTCCAGAGATTTTACTAGTGATAGCTGTGATAAGGAAATTAATTTAGACGATGACCAATTTATTCAAATAAGTTTATTATTAGAGTCGCTCCCAATTAGTAAATGTTATTTAGAAAAAATCAAAAAGGAATCGCTAGAAGATCCTTTGATAAAACTGTTAAAAAAATATATAAAATACGGATGGCCTAAGTATAAGAATGAACTCCCCAGTGAAGTAAAGCCATTTTTTGAATTTAAATCTGACTTGAATATAACAGCTGGAATTATTTTAAAAATGATTTGATTTTTATACCAGAAAAAATGCGTAATTATGTTTTAGATAAAGTTCATTCGGGTCACACAGGTGTAGTGAAAATGAAAGAGCGAGTTAGAAATAGTTTATTTTGGATAGGAATAAATAAAGATATAGAAAAGTTCGTTGAATCATGTTTTACTTGTTTAAAATATAGGAGGAATAATCAACCAACCCCTTTGATTAATCATTCTGTCCCAAAATTACTCCTGGATTGAGGTTGCATCTGACGTTTTTGAGTTCGAGAAATCACATTATTTAGTTCTTGTGGATTATTTATCAGGGTTTATTGAGTAAATTCCTTAGATAATTTACATTCGACGACTATAATTAGAAAATTAAAATGTCATTTTTTCTAGGTATGGAATACCTATAAAATTATATACAGACGGTGCGACTTATTACACGTCTGAAAACTTTAAAAATTTTGTGAAAATTAGGACATGTCCATATCACGAGTACTCACGTCCCCAACTCGAATGGATTGGCGGAAGCGGCTGTAAAGCAGGCAAAAAATATTTTTAAAAAAAGTAAAGAAAATAGTGAAGACGTAGATTTAGCACTTTGAATTTTAGAAACACCCTAGAGGAAAAGAGTTCCCCAAAGCACAATCCTGACGGGAGTAGATTGAGAACCGATATTCCTACTCATTTTAATTCCTTAACCCCTAAATATTCCTTGGATAGAGATAGGAAGTTAATAAGAGAAAGAAAAGATAAATCCAAGATTTTATAAGGACCGTAAAACGACATGTCGAGTCGAACATCATAAAGGTAGATAAAGTAATGTTTAAGAAACTTCCTCCTACCACAACTTGGATTCCAGGCTAAATTACTTAGCTGTTACACCTTATCCTAGATCATGATGTTGTTGAGGATGAAGAGGCAGTACAGAAGAAATGAAATACACATATCTCCTGTAAAATCCCCTATTCGTTCTCAAGTAAATGAATCCTCTGATAGTAATAAAGATGATTATGAAGAAAAGTTCAGGGAGGAATTGCAAGGTTATACCACTAAATCTGGTCGAAAAGTTAATCTGTCTGGAATGTAGAGAATGTGAAATATATTGTATCATTTTGATGTAAATATTTATTTTAAGTCAATTGTAAAGTAAATTATAATTATTATTGTAAATTAATTGTAAATTTAATTTAGATATTTTGTATATTTATTGAAAATATTTTAATGTATTTTTCAAAAAAAAAAGGGAAGATGTTAAGTATATGTTATTAATAATATATTCATAGCGCATTTCTATATTAATTGTACTCACTGACACATGCGTGGTAAAGTCTATCTGTCTGATATAAAACTAGACACATCACTCTATATTCATTCATTCACGCATCACTCAACATATAAATATAAATATATATATATCTACCCAACAACGACGTATTATTATTATTATTATATGAACCCTAAATATATATCCTACACTGCATATAAGGGGAAGTGAGTTTTATTGGTGCAGGTCGAGGGTCCGGTGGGCTCTGTGCAATGGATAGCACGCCTATGCCCCGGAAAGGCGGAGATCCTGGGTTCGATTCCCGGGGGCCATGGGATGTTTGGCCTCATCAATAAAGAACACTCACATGTCTTGTTAAATATATCTATGACTCAGTTAAAGTCCGAATCGAGGTATTTTGAATACTATTATCTTTTTCAAATAATAGATCTCGAAAAATATTTAGCTAAAATACTTTTAATTTTAAAAATGTTGAACCTAGTGTCTACAGGTTAATCGGGGGAGGGGGGGGGTTGGTGAATTCTTTAGATTATATAATTTGCTTGACTCAAATATTACCTATTGACTCACTTTCCGCTGAAATCCATAATGTAATGCAGGAATTTACATCGTCACATTCTACCGTTTGTGTTGTTTCATTATTAATACTATGACAACTCAGATCAGCAGGATCATCTCCGTCATCACAGACATAACATTTTAATGCTGAAAAAAATTGAAAAGATTTAAATATAAAGTTTTTTTCGGGGGGGGGTGGGGGGTAATCCTTACCTCCCAAATAAATCAATTTAAAAAATAAATAAAATATTTGTTATAATTCCTAGCAATATTTAAAATTTTAACTCCATGTTTCTCTATATACGTATTTCTCTTTATTTATAATTTTTTTTGAATGTCGGGGGAGGGGGGGGTTGGCTCATATCACTCCCTCACTCTGGCTACCAGTTTCTTCTTTTAATCATTTAATAATTTCTCTCTCCTCCCAAGCTCTTCGTTGGAACCTATATCGTTAGCCCATCCTATATGGTAGTTCCTCACAGAGACATAGACCGGACATTCACTAATTATGTGCAGCAGAGTCTCCGGCCTCTGGAGATTGCAGAATGAGCAATTGACTCGCTGGTCTATTCTTACCAGGTTGTTACCGGCAGATAGGACCAAAAGATATTTATTGGCCACCCTAATCTGGGCAATAGTTTTGGTTATTTTGAAATTGATTCTTGCAGTAAGATATTGTTGTGGAAAGAATCCGTTTGAAGTGAACACACTCCTGTACAAGCAGCCAAACGAAGAGGCAGAGACAAAAGCTCGATCGGCTTCCATGAAGTCGCGCTTACAACTCTCCAAGGAGTATTTAATCGCTCTTCTGACAGATCCCAAATTTAAAAGGTCGATCCCTCTCACAGAACTGAGTCTGAGAAGCTCCTCCACCTGGCGAACCCAATTATATTTTAATTCATTGCTGGATCTTGCGATGTTGTGCAGTCTTCGATAGCAGAGCAGAGGGTATCTACCGTCCTCCATTTGAAGTAGTTTAGCTATCCATTTGAGGGTTGCCTTTAATATTCTATGTTGTAGTTTTATAACTCCCGCCTCCAGCCTCACCACCGCATCCGGGGTTGTACTCGGGAGACCCAGCAACCTTTTGAAGAATCGCACCTGAGTTCTCTCGATTGTCTCAACGTAGCGGAGACCCCAAACCGGCGCACCATACAGAACATAGCTGGCCACCAGCGCCTCATACACCCTCATCCGAGCTGCCCAGGAGTCGCACCTGGATCGCGAAAGCACACCCAGAGCAGAGCCGATTGCAGCAGCCGATTTGCGATTGGCAGACACAGCAGCCTCACGGAACAGTCCCGAACTGACAAAAGGAATTCCGAGAAAGTCATATTTCTGCACACACGGTATTATTTCATCATTATAAAGAAAGCTCGGACGGTCCAGAATATCTACCCCTATGGAAAACAACCACTCTGGTCTTTGTGGTATTAACTACGAGATGGTTCCTCTTGCAGTATTCACCCAATATCCTCAATTTTTTAGAGATATCCATTGGAGAGTCCCCGAGAAGAGTGAGATCGTCAGCAAAGAACAGAGCCTGAACTCTTGAAGACGAGTCAACACTCAGGCCCGTACAGTCATCGAGCTCTCCTACCATATCAGATATAAAGAGAGAGAACAGAATGGGACTCAGAACCTCCCCCTGAAGGACTCCCCGTGTAATTCTAGTGGCTTCCGAAAGCGAGAGTTCACTTTTGACACTTGCTGTTGCCTTCTCGTAGAGATTCTTTACTAGTCGTATAAATTTCGAGCTAATTCCCAACTTGAATAGTTTTGACCAAAGTGTCTGATGGTTCAGGGAGTCAAACGCCTGCTTAAAGTCCACGAAGACAGCATACACTCGCCCTCCCGGCCGCTGAAGATGAATCTGAACCAGGGAACTCAACACAAAGTGGTTATCCTGACAGCTTCTACCCCTCCTAAATCCCGATTGAGCCTCAGGAAGGATTAATGGGGCACAAATTCGGGAGCTAAAGAAAATATATTACTACATTGAAGCCGCGCTAAGGTTACGGTCCTTTATTATGAATGAATGAGTGAATTTATGTATTAATATTAATTTGGCATTTGGTAAATTATTAAAATGTTGAACAATTATGTATAAAATGTTGCTGCATGTATGCTTTTTTCACCCTTTGTTGCTTGTATCACTATTTCGCATACACATATGGTTAATTGTAAATCTCCTTCGTATATACTCACTGTATTTAAAACGATGAATAATTTCTCTCTCAATTAAAAGCTTTAAAAAATTTAAAAGAAAACGAATTGTTTCGTTTTTTTTTTTTAATAGTATCCTGAGGCGTTGATTATTTTTTTTCATTTTTAAATAAAATTTACCGTAAGAAATTGTATAAAATTTTAATGGATTATTTCAAAAGATTTACACATGGAGGTTAATTAAATACAATAAATAATAAATATTAACGAAATATAATATTTTTTTATTCTTCAACAAATCTTTAATTTCGTTCCATTTGAACTATTCTGATTTATTTGAAGTTTTTTTTTTATGACTGATTGTATTGTTTGTAGGTAGAATAAAAAATCAAAGAGAGTTCAGCTAAGCATAATATTATTTATTTCCCCTCAAAGCTGACTTTTCGGTCCTGTTTAAGGCCATCATCAGAGCTATTAACAGAACAATTATAAAGGACTCACACAAAATCAATCACATTATTGAATTAATATTGATCCCTAGTGGTAAATATTAATTCAATTTGTATTAAAGTGATTGATTTTGGACCGAAACGTCAGTTCTGAGGGGAAATAAATCAAATTACGCTTAGCTGCTCTCTTAAATGTTATTCCCTTTCAATTTAAAATGTTTTAGCACAATTTCTTACCTAAAAGTGTCTCAAATAACACGAAAAAACAAAATATTTTGATCAAAATTTTCATTTTTCTCAAGTAAATTTTTCAAATTTCTTAACCAATTTACTTTCAATATGTGATCTTTTTTAAAATCTTGACAACTTTAAATAAGAAAAAAACTAATGAATAGATATGACGCGATTATATCATAATTTATCAGAGATATGAATATCAATCACAAAGCAGAGTGTTTATTATGTGAATAGAAATAATTTATTATCTCATCAATATCTAATTCTTATTATAAAAATAGAAAGAATATCACCTGGGAATAGATAAAATATATATGTATACTTGAATTTTATATAATTTGACATGACTCATTTATTTAAATAATAGAATGGTAAAAATAATTAGACAGCCATTTTTTGTTATTCTATCAACATCCAATGCACCTGTAAAATTCAACCAATTCTCAATTCTTAAGGAAGCGGTTGCCTACGTACAGGCATTAAAAAATAATGTCTACATTTGAACTCATTTGTAAAACAGGAACACGTGGCATAATGGTAGAGTTTCCACTTCTTGTGCTAGGGGTCTAAATAATATCCCTTGGGCTAATTAGGATAGAATAAAGACATGCGACTTGAATAGTTTAAATTGTTTCATCTGTCAAAGTTCCTCAGCATAAATCTATTCATATTTCGTTTCATTTCATAATTATTTGCCAATCGTTTTTTTTTTTTTTTTTTTTTTTTTTTTTAAACACACACTTTTTTCTCATTCACACACACATTCACAGTCTTTTCGGGAACTTAAGTCATTTAAGACTTTTGATGATAACCGTTATTTATGAATTTATCTATTATTGGGGTCCAGGCATTCTTATTTAAGCCATTTGGTATCCAAATGGCTTAAATAAAATCATCGGACTGCCTGGGGTCCGAACCCACGACGTTTGGTATACGAGCTTAGCACGCTAACCTCTACGCCAAGCCCCGAGGGTTTTGCCAATCGTATTTTTTGTTAATTTTTGGGCCATAAATTAAATTTGGAGTGATGAAAAGAATATTTTGACCTTAATATTTCTTCTGAAGGTCTAGAAAGGTGAAAAGTTCAAAAACACTAACATTTGGATCCAAGGGGGGGGGAGATTTTGTCTCTTAAATTGCCAAAAAAAAAAAATAAAGTTTTTTTCATCTTTTTCAGATCTTCTGCATATTCCAACTAACAGACCCCCCTCACCCTTCCTGAAACATCCCTCTACAAAAAAAAATATATAGGAATATATAGGTAAAACGTGAGCGAAAAATTCACAGTTTCACCTTGCACACGCTTGGTCAAATTCGCAAATATTGAAGGGCATAAAAGAATGTGTATTTATAATTTTAAATTTGTGAATGAATATCCGTCCAAAAAAAAAAAAAAAAAATTAATTATAACCGCATATTTACGAATTCGACCGACTGTGCAGCGTGTAGCTGTGAATCTTTCAAGGGCTTCGGAATCGCTCATCACGCTTCATCCCTTCATCTATATATATGTTAAGGAAGGGTGAGGGGGGGTCTGTTAGCTGGAATATGTAGATATGTGAAAAAAAAATTGTGAAAATAACAGAAAAAATATTTGTTTGTTTGTTTTTTTGCAATTTAGAGAAAAAATTCTCCACCACATCCACCCCCTTGGAACCAAATGTTCAAGTTTTTGAACTTTTCACCTTTCTAAACCTTCTGAAGAAAAGGTCAAAATATTCTTTTTCATCCCTCCAAATTTTATTCATGGCAATTCCTAAAAAATACCATTCAGTGCAAGGGCAGATCCAGAGGTGTTTCTCGGGGGGGGGGGGGGGGGTAATTTGGTGTGACTCGTCCCACAGCACACTATTTTTTCTTAATTTCGGTAATTTAAAGGCGCATTCTGTACTTGTTGGCCAGAATATAAATACAAATCAAATTTTCAAGTATTAACTTTTAAAATTTTATATTAAAAATAAATTTTTTTTCGAAAAAAAGGTATTTTTTCAAATCTCGGGGGAGGAGTAATTACCTTCCCCCCTTGTATCCGCCCTTGATTCAGTGCGGATAAAGAAAAATATGTTTTGTTTCTTGAAAATTTTTTTTTTGTCTCTTACAATTGTTAGTGTGTTTTGAAGTTAGGCAGCCTCATTGACATCTCAATAGAATCGCGTGAATCATTAAGGAAAACATATGTTTAATATTTCAAGTAATTAATGAAGCAATCAATCATTCAAATCTTAAGGATTTGGCTGAAGAATGTTGTCTAGTGGCATTTTGATTTTTGATTACCCCTTAAAGGATCATCTTATAAATAATACTTTGTCTCTCTCCAACATTTGACGAGTGAATGAATAATCGAACGATGTTCGTCCTTTTTTTTTTATTAACTCGAAGACTTGGTGATAACAACAGGCCAAACGCCATTCGAAATTTCTGGGTTATTATAATACATGACAAGTTGAATATTATTCTTTTTTATAAGGAAGGATACAATTTACACTTTTTTTTTCATCATGTTTTTCTTATTCAAAGAGGCGATCAACAAAAGGAGCTTGCATTCTTTTAAAGGATCAATAGGAATAAAAAAAATCAATTTTTCAATATAAATAAATGTACAGTAGTGTCAAAAAATATTTACTAGCTTTCATTTGGAACATCAATATTTATTTTTAGATTTCTTCACAAGAAAATTACAGTAATTGTCCAAGAGCTGGCCAAAAAAATGGGCTGAAGGCTAATATTTTCAGAATAGGTTGCATTTTAGTGATGGAAAGATACTCTAGAGTCAGCACTTGCAGTACCAGGGCGTTTAGCGGGAATAAGCCGGTAAAGTTGCGGGAATATTGTTTTTCGCAAATATCTCGAAAACTATGCGTTTTTCCGCAAAAATTCATCTTTACAAAAATAATCGAAATTAAATTACAAACAAAAATGGTCTAGTACATAATTACGCTAAAGTGAACGGTTCGGGAGATTTAGAGGGGCAAAATTTATAATTCATATGAAAGGAGACACTGAGATAGAGAAATATTTACATCTTGTTACCATGACAACCTTGATGGTACCCTCTAAACCTCTTAATCTCCCGAAACGTTCACTTTAGCATGATTATGTACTAGACCATTTTTGTTTGTAATTTAATTTCGATTATTTTTGTATAGATTAATTTTTGCGGAAAATCGCATAGTTTTCGAGATATTTGCGAAAAACCATCTTCCCGCAACTTTACCGGCTTATTCCCGCCAAAGGCCCTGGTACTCCAAGTGCTGACTTTAGAGTATCTTTCCATCACTAAAATGCAACCTATTCTGAAAATATTAGCCTTCAGAAAACTCTTGCCCAATTTTGTCGCCAGCTCTCCGATACCTCGCATTATTCGGCTTGGATAAGTCAAATCAAATCAAATCAAAATCACTCAAAGCCCACGGGGCTTGGAGTAGTAGGTAGCGTGCCTACCTTCTATACCGAACGTCGCGAGTTCGGACCCCAGGCAGTCCGATGATTTTATTTAAGCCATTTGGATACCAGATGGCTTAAATAAGAATGCCTGGACTCCAAATAATAATATATATTCATAACGGTTATCGTCAAAGTCTTAAATGGCCTAAGTTGCCGAAAAGACAGTGTGAATGTGTGTGTGAGTGTGAGTGTGAGTGAGAAAAAGTGTGAATGTTTTTTAAAACAAAAAAAAAAAAAATCACTCAAATTTTTCAGTAAAAAATATTTTTTTCTTGAAAAACAATTTTTCTTAAATTTTAAGCTAAAAGTTTTTTATATATAAACAAAAAAATTGAAAAATCCAAATAAAAGATGCATTTTTCTCAAAAATGGAGTTCTTAGGGGCCGAATTTCAAAAAATCCCGAAACCAAGATTTTATCCAGACACTTTTATTTATACCATTTGGTATCCAAATGTTTTAAATAAATTCATCGGAGAGTCGGGAGTCCAAACCCACTTCCCTTGGCTTTAAAGATTATCAATATTGACATTTGCATTCACCTTTAACTTCTAGACCACGGGGAAGGGAGGGTGGGGGACTAAAAAAGTTTTTATTTTTTTTTTCCAAGACTCACACTTTTTTCCCGTTCACACACCCATACACACAATCTTCGATAAATAGATTAAATAATTATTATAAAAATAAACATCTGACGTTTTAATTAATTTTAACTTTAATTAAGTTACCTTTCATCATGTGCCCGTCAGAAATAGAGGAATATATTCAACATATTAGAATTTAGACTTTATAGTTGTTATCATGGGCGTACCCAGGATCAAATCTAGGGGGGGGGCAGATCATGGTCGTCCAGATTGTGACACAGCTATTTTTTATATAGAGGTGAAAAGCCTTCGAATTAAAAACCCTCGAGTCCTATCAAAAAAAAATCATTCCCCGTCGCCATCCACCAATTTTGTTTCGTTTTATCACATTATAAACATTAATTTTTTTTTTTTTTTGCTTCTAGGGTGGGCAGCTGCCCCCTCCCTGCCCCTCGCTGGGTACGCCCATGGTTGTTATCATTAACAAAAAACGCTTCGGCCATTCATTGTGTGGTCAAAAAGTTAAAAATTTTGCAAACAAACCACAGCAAAACCCAAATCAGTCTTTTATTAAGTTTAATATAGATCTGTCAATCATTCGCCACCTGGCAGTTTTGAAAATTTGTTTTTATGTATAAATAATCAAAAATAGGACTCATTCTAGTCATAAATTATTATTTTTTTTTTGAATTTCCTTTCTCGTCGGGTTTGCGCATGCGCATCCGAGTTTTATACATTTTATACGTTTTATACAAGTTTTATCCGCGATTTTTGTATAAAACCGCAAAATCGTGTATAAAACCCAACTCTGGTAGAAATTAAGAATTCTATAAAAATAAAAATAATTAAATATATTAATATTAGTAATGTAATTTAAATGAAAAATGTATTAATTAAAAGGGAAGTAAATGAATTTTATTTTTCAAACAACTGATGGTTTGTTTTTTAAATCCTGTGCAATGCGAATAGCGCTCCTAGTGGCGGATAAATTAACTAAATTAAAAAATAACCTCTATTGACAGTTTATTATCTGATCATTGTGCTCTATGCTATGTTGCTCACTCCAGGGCATGGGGTTGTAACTCACAGGATTTGACAGCTGAAAAGTTGTTCCGCCAGTCCGCCTCTGTCGCTAGCGTCGCGCCTTGACTCCGCCCACCAAAGCCCCTTCCCTTCGTTTGGAAACGAACATGCATTTCAGCAGATCAAACCATAGTCATTCTCCATTTTTTACATCATTGTACATTTAACACGTGTTTTGTGAAATTAAAATTCGTTTTACTTTTTTAAAATATATTTCATTATTTATTATTATTATTGTTATTGTTTATGTTATTTTAATTTATTTCATTTAATAAAAATGGTTAATTGTTGTATATGCAAGGACAGTGGAAAGAAAGCTAGATTGCATATTTTTCCTACTTCTCCGAAGGTAATTATAAAATAAATAATTTCATTTATTTTTTTATCTTTTTAGGGTCACTAATAAAAAAAAAAATATTTTAACTTATTTTGTTGTTTGTTTTTTTTATTTTTTGGAAATATTTTTTTATATAGCTGTGGTTTTTAGTAATATTTTATGTAATGCTCACTTGTGGTTATAAATAAAATATATATATATATATATATATATATATATTACGTCAAATATATGTCTATATAAATGTTAATATTATATATGTTTATAAATTTCATTTATGTTTTTTTGTTAACCATTTTTTGTTTGTTTTTTTTTCATTTGTTTGGAAATATTTTTTTTTTTTTATATAGCTGTGGTTGATATCAATGTATCTCTCTTAGTTATTTATGTAGAAAAATGTTATAATGAAGAAAAAATAAAAATCAATTCATTGAAAATATATTTTTTTCTTTTTTTAAATTAAACACCCTTTATTTCTATAAGTATATATATATAATTTCCTTAATAATTTTTATTAAAATAAAAATAAAAAAAAAGTATATTTCGGGAATGGGCGAATCAGGGCGGAGCATATTGGTGGGCGGAGCCTGAGCGGAGCAACGCTTCGAACGCCACCTGGCCGACTGAACAACAAACGTTTGACATGTTTGACAGGCTTTCCAATCTATATTATCTATGCTCCAGGGAATAAACTCACTCTCATAGCTCACTATTTATCTGAAATTTATATATAATAGATATACAAATATCTATGTATAAGAATTAAGTGATATAGCATCAGTTATTTATGGTTGTGTAAAAATAATTCATCATTGTGTATAAATATAAATTTTTACAGTGTTTATTTTTCAAAATCAAAAGTGAATTTTTTAAGTTTTTTTTTAAATTTCAAAAATGAGTGAATCCAATGATATAGAAAGTGCAATGGGATTTTCAGGTTTTGGTAAGAAAAAACCAAAACAATTTGATCTCGATGAAATGGTAAAAGAAGCGACCCGAATAGCCAGAGAGAGAAATAAAAATTATCATGACAAAAACGAAAGTGGAACTTCAGAAAAAAATGTAGAAAAAAAAGAAGATGAGGAAGAGGATGAATGGGTTGGTCCACAAATTCCTGCGGAATTTCTTAATAAGCAATCAGAAGAAAAAAAAGTGATGAAAATGATGACGACTCCGAAGAGGATGATGATGATGATGATGAAGATAACGAGGAAGAAGATGAGAATAACAAAATTCCGACAAATAACGAAGTATCGATGGCCCATGGGAATAAGGCAGTAGTAGCAATTTCTATAGATCCTGCTGGCGCTCGTTTAGCATCCGGATCGGTTGATTACGAAGTACGTTTTTGGGATTTCGCTGGTATGGACACATCGATGCAAAGTTTTCGACAATTGCAACCATGTGAAAATCATCCAATTAAATCTCTACATTATTCTATAACAGGCGATGTTATTTTAGTCGTTTCCGGAATGTCACAAGCAAAAGTTTTAGATAGGGACGGATTTGAAATAGCCGAATGCGTTAAAGGAGATCAATATATAGCTGATATGAAACGAACAAAAGGTCATATAGCACCGTTGAATTCTGGATGTTGGCATCCGAAAATCCGTGAAGAATTCTTAACGTGCTCAGAAGATTCCACTTGTCGCCTTTGGGACGTGAACCGACCTTATATTCACAAAGCTGTCATCAAATCACGAGCACAAAATGGTCTAAAAACAATTCCAACCGCGTGCTCTTATAGCCGGGATGGTAATCTCGTTGCATGTGCTTGTATGGATGGTTCAATTCAAATGTGGGATCATAGAAAGGCGTATGTCAATACGAGCATGTTACTTCGTGGTGCTCATCAAAACGGTTCGGAAATTTCCTCAATCACATTCTCGTATCTTAGTAATCTCCTCGCATCACGGGGCTGTGATGATACTCTAAAATTATGGGATATGCGAATCTTTAAAAAACCTCTCCATCAGGCCAACGATTTATTCTCACGTTATCCCACAACAGACTGCTCGTTCAGTCCTGATGATTCTATCATCCTCACTGGAACTTCAATGCGTAAAGGCGAAAAAACAGGACAATTACTCTTTTATAATACAAATAACTTCGAAAAAATTCACGAAATAACAACAGATTCACATATAATTAAATCGGCCTGGCATCCGAAATTGAATCAAATTTTTGTTGGATGCGGAAATGGAATTGTAAAAGTGTACTATGATCCAGTTAAGAGTTTACGTGGCGCCAAATTGTGTATTAAGAAATCTAAACGTAAAGTGCATTATGAAGAGGTAGTATCAGCTCAACAAGTGTTGACTCCGCATGCTCTACCTCTATTCAGGCAAGATCGACCTCAGTCATATAGAAAGCAAATGAAAAAAGCTCGTCAAGATCCGGTCAAATCGAGGAGGCCAGATCTGCCCCTTTCTCAAGGATGCGGAGGACGTGTTGCCACATCAGGTATTTTGATCATTAATTATCAACTAATCACTAAAATAATTAATAAATGTCGGTATTTTATTTAATTTAATTTTATTATTTTAAAATTTGAAAATATGTCATTAATAATTTTGATCGATTATATATATAATAAAAATGTATTCATTACATTTTTTTAAATGAAATAATCACATGTAATATAAACAATAGGTGACTCTATTTAGGAAACAGTTTCCTAAATAGAGTTTTATTTTGTGGTGACTAATAACCTGGCTGCCTGCTCCTGTCACCTATTGTTTATATTACATGTGATTATTTAATTGTTTAAAAAATATTAACAATTTTTGTGAGAATGTTTATTTGTTTGTGGGCCAAACATCATTTTCATCTATTAATTAAATGAGAAAACATGGACTGATGCTTTAATAAAGACCTGCACTATTATATATATATATATATATATATATAATGATGATCAAAGTTATTAATGACATATTTTAAAATTTAAATAGATAAAAATAAAAAAAGAGGAGATATGGAAGCAGAGGCAGCCAAGAAAGAAAATTCTCTGAATTTTTTACCAATCAGCCGGCGACGTTTCGGTCTATTTAATATACACCATCTTCAGTCCATTAATTGGTATAATAACTGAAGATGGTGTATATTAAATAGACCGGAACGTCTCCGGTTGGTAAAAAATTCAGAGAATTTTCTTTCTTGGCTGCCTCTGCTTCCATATCTCCTCTTTTTTTTATCTATTTAAATTTTAAAATATATCATTAATAACTTTGATCATCATTATATATATATATAATAAAAATGTATTCATAGTGCAGGTCATTATTAAAGCGTCACTCGATGTTTTCTCATTTAATTAATAGATGAAAATGATGTTTGGCACACAAACTAAATAAACATTCTCACAAGAATTGTTTCTTTTTTAAACAATGAAATAATCACATGTAATATAAAAAAATAGGTGACAGGAGCAGGCAGCCAGGTTATTAGTCACCACAAAATAAAACTATTTAGGAAACTGTTTCCAAAATAGAGTCACCTATTGTTTATATTACATGTGATTATTTCATTGTTTAAAAAAAAATTAACAATTGAGAATGTTTATTTGTTTGTGGGCCAAACATCATTTTCATCTATTAATTAAATGAGAAAACATGGACTGATGCTTTAATAATGACCTGCACTATGAATACATTTTTATTATATATATATAAATTAACGTTCAATGATTAAATAATGTATATACATAATATAAATGTGAAATAAAATAAAAAAAGTTTATCATTAAAAATTTAAAATAGTTAGGAATTCATGATTATTCTCAAGTTATTTTTTTGTTAATATAATAAATACAAGATGCCCCAAAATATTATTTTTTATTATAATATTTTTAAACCTATTAATTATTGTTTTTTTTGTTTTCAGGTGGTACTTTAAGTTCATATGTTATTCGAACACTGGGACTTAGTAAGAGAGTTGAAGACGATCAAGACCCAAGAGAAGCTATTCTTCGTTATGCAAAAGCAGCAGAAGAAAATCCCTATTGGATTTCACCCGCCTATGCCAAAACTCAACCTCAGACTATATTTCAAAATACAGAGACTGATGATTCAGGAGAGCCTTCAACAAAGAAAAGTAAACTTAGTAAATAATGTTTATAATATATATATATTAAATGTAAATTTAATTATTGAAAAAATTATTGCATTCAAAAGAATGCACTGTATTAATTTGTCAATAGATTTTTTAGAAAAATTGAATTTCTATTTTTATTATTATATATATATTAAGTCTAATGATTTCTCCTCATTTATAATAACTCTATTTCTATCTTATCTTATAAGTATTAAATACATGAATTCTTGTTTTATATTTTGTTAACAACATTTCAATTAATGTCCAATTTATTTATTTATTATTAAAAATTATAAAAAAAGTTTAAAATGTTTTGTTTTATAAATATGGTCCCGGTGAATACGCCTAATCAGAGAATTTCCAAAAAAATATCTAAAAGTCATAATTTATTTGTGTCATTTACGATGCACTAAAATGTTATTTAATTTTCATTTGGGCATTGGACCATAAAAAATAATTTGTGTATTATCTGTTTATTTTGTAGATATTTTGATCACATACAATCAACAACTTCAGTAGAAGCAACCGCTGTATTGCAAATGTTATATTTTTATTCAATATGTTAAAATATATGTGCTCGCAATGAATTTTATATAAATATTATAAAATTTTATATAACTACATACATCTACTTGAACATATTGAATAAGAATGTGTCAAGGGAAGATTTCACACATTTGCAAAACACCGTTTGCTTGTACTCAAGATGGTTCCAACTCACTGATCGAAATATCTACGAAATAAACGGGTAATAGGCAAATGGCCTATGTTCATATGAAAATTAATTTAATTTTACAATCGAAATATCATTTATTAATAAAATATTCACAATATTTATATAAAAGAGCCATAACTATGTCCATTAACGGAGGCAAAAATGGCTGGTGGCTAATGCCAACATTTTTTAAAATAAATAAATTAATATAATAACACAAATCCCAATTTCATCAAACATGTTTTTTATACAATTCACCTCGATAAGCACTGGGGTGTAAAAAAATATCCTTTTTTAACTCGATTTTTTTCTGATTCTAGACGCCTTCTTTGAAAAAAAACTCATGTCATATTATATTAAATTAAATTTAGCTGTCTCCCGACTTTGACGATAAAAATGTGGCTTCCAGAGATAGTATCCATATTGTATAATAGAAATAAAAGGGATTATTTTAATATTCAATGAAAATTGAAATGAGTTTTTTTCAAATCAGATGTCTAGAATCTCAAAAAAGTCTAGTTAAAGATAAATAAAGACGGTGGCTTAATTTTTTTTACGCCACAATGTATTTTAGATGGTTACAACCTAAGGTCTTGACTGCCCCTTGGGATTTAAAACATAAATTTCAACGTTTTGAACAATAATATATATATATACGCCCTCGGGGTTTGGCGTAGAGGTTAGCATGCTAACCTCGTATACCAAAAGTCGCGGGTTCGGACCGCAGGCAGTCCGATTATTTTATTTAAGCCATTTGGATACCAAATGGCTTAAATAAGAATGCCTGGACCCCTAATATGTATATATTATTAAATAACGGTTATCGTAAAAGTCTTAAATGGCCTAAGTTGCCGAAAAGACTGTGTGAATGTGAGTGTGAATGAGGAAAAAAAGTGTGAGTGTTTAAAAAAAAAAATATATATATATATTTACAATAGATGTTTTATTATTTGTCGTTAACAAGCATGATTAATTAATATTAATAATTAGTCCATCTTGTTTCATTTTTAGTAAATAATGAAACATCATCTGTATATTAATAATAATATACAAAAAGGTTTCGGACCAAGAGGTTCAATTAAAATAATTTTTAAAACAAAACTTTATTTGACCCCATGACAATGTTTCGTCCACTTGCTGTACGACTTCTTCGAGTGGTGGGCTAAAAATATATTTTATATTACTCCCTATTTTTTACAAAAATAAAAGAAAATAAAATTGTTCTTTTTTAACTTACAGTCATAGAGAGCCATATTATACAATTATAATATATTATACGGGAGTTTTACATAGACATGTTTCCTTCAAATTGTTTGCTAAGACTAAATTAAAATTATATCTTTTTAATACAAAAATCACTTTATTTTTCTTTTTTTTCTAATCCTACTCTATTTTTATCATTACTGTTTTTTGTTTAAATAAATGAAATATCTATCTTATTTTAAAAAAATATATATAGGCCTAAAGATAAGTTTTGTTTTAAAAAACTTTTTTGACTTCTAATTGAATCTCTTGAGTCCGAATCCTATGAATATTGGCTGAAAAAGGTTACTGAGGCTTCATCATAATAATATATATGTTAAATTTTTCTTTTCTAAAGGACGATTATTTTAGTGTGAACCAGTAGATATCTATTAAAATCTCATGCACTAGGTAGATATATTCTTGGTTTAATAAAAGGATGACAATTATAATTTATATATATATATTGATATATATTTTTCTTTATTTCAGAGCGTACTCCAAGAGGCTAACAAGTTTGCGCAAAAATCACTTGTTTCGGCGAAATAACCACCACATTAACTGGAATACAATTACAAATTTTTACAATTCTTTATTTTACAAATAGAACAGAATAAATTAAGTATATATTATTTCGCCGAAACAAGTGATTTTTGCGCAAAACTTGTTAGATAAAAGAAAACAAATATATATATATAAATTATAATTGTCATACTTTTATTAAACCAAGAATATATCTACCTAGTGCATGAGATTTTAATTT
>JAKCPI010004645.1:0-27692 GCA_023213315.1 Euborellia annulipes
ATATATACCATCAAGAGAAAAGATATTGGACAATATGGCGGCTACCTGGCTTTTGAGCCTTACGCATAGGCAACCATTTACACAAGTCTGTATATTTAGTTGCTTCAGAATGGACAAATCCCCTTCAGTCTTCTCTTAACAAAAAAAGATTGTAACAAAAGCCTGGCCAGGACAAGGGACCTGCCCTTTCTTTTGTTCTTAATACCCTTTGGGCCGTCGGATGAGTTGCGTTAAAAGTAGCTTCGCCCCTTCTGTTTCATTAAAAAAGATTATTTATTTATTTCAAAAATATTTATAAATTCTAAAATATTTTTATATTATTAATAAAATTAAATTAAAACGTTTCTCATATTTTTATATAATTTAGTTAAGAAATTTTTGTTTTAATCTGTGAAGAAATTAATTAGTGATAAAATTAGAATTGAAGCTTAAATAAAAATATACATTTAATTAACATATTACTAATTCTTTTAAGTTATGTCAGATTAGGGATAGGGAACCCCCCCCTTATCTGGGGCTCACTAATGTTCCAAAAGAAAGCATACATTAGCAAATCTTTCAAATGGAATATAAAAAATCTTCCTCCTCATAAAAGTCTACGTTTCAAAAAGTTTTTTTGACTCTTTGAACCCCCCCCCCCTAAAATTTTTTTCTTTTTATTTTTCAATTGATTTTAATAAAATTTAAAATTAGGCTTCATTAGGGAGTAACTAATTAAAAAATGGTATTTAAGACCTCAACAAATTCTATCGCCCCCCCCCTTACAATTTATTTTTCACTCGATTTTATATTAAACGAAATTAATTAAATAGAAAATCGAAATTTTTTCTGAAGCTGGCAAAATGCGTTTTGAGGTCCCCTGAATCCATTTAAGTAGTTTTTGGAATGATGTCTGTATGTCTGTAGTAATTTTTTTCGTCAACGAAAACTCAAAAACTATTCACCCAATTGTTTTGAAATTTTGCACACATAAAATAGAGGTAAAGGTCAAGAACTGAAAAGCTTTTGGTAAACATCGGACCATTAGGGGGCGCTCTAGAGGGGGGCCAATATTTTTTTCTTTCATAACCTATAATTTTTTTTATATATTCAGAAACTAGACTTCCTCCCGAGTAAAATGATATATAATATTTGTATCCTAATTTGTCAGAAATTTGTTAAAAAATCATTTAAATTCAAAAATTGTGCATAGCAACAGAGCAAAATCAAAACAAATAAACAAACGCGTTGCGTTATTTCTTTGGATAATGGGCGGGCAAAGTTCTGAGCTCGGCTTAGTCCGACCCTTTATTTTTTATTTAATTTAAGGCCTTTTTCGGTATCGGAGGCCATTTAGACTCCCTTCTTATTTATTTCAAATGATTTTTTTTTTTTTTTTTTTTTTTTTTAAAACCTTTTCGGCTACAGAGGCCATTTAGGGGTTATTTATTTATTATAAATTTTTAATATACAATGTACCGATGGCTACCGGGGGGCGTTCCACACGCTGATTGCTCGGGGTCACCAATCCCGAACTTTCGCCGTGCTTAGCATCACTTAACTTTAACGATTGTGGTGACTGTTGATCTTCTCCGTTGCCAGGCCCCCCGGCTATTTCAAATGATTGGTAGCCAATTCAAATGAAACTTGAATTGAAATGAGAAGAGACTTGGCAACTATGGAGAAAAAATGGCAACACTGTATTACAAAGACATATGGAGAAGGAAATTTGAGCAAAAAAACCTTTTTCCTTTCAAAAAATGTATTTGTAACGAATAAAATTTTATTAAAAATTCACTTAGGAATTTGATTCAAAGATTAAAATCAGATGATTTTTTCCAATTAACAAAGATAAAATGTTAAAATTAATCAAAAACTATTAATTTTTTATAAAAATTTTTAATAAATCATTAAATGCATTTTTTTCTCTTTTGTTATTTAAAACACAAAAGAAGAGGGCAAGGGACCTTTCTAGGGTTTCTTTTTGACTCGAACCATTTTATTTAAAAAGAAGGTATAAACAACCTTTTCTTTTGTGTTTTAAATAACAAAAGAGAAAAAATGCATTTAATGATTTATTAAAAATTTTTATAAAAAATTAATAGTTTTTGATTAATTTTAACATTTTATCTTTGTTAATTGGAAAAAATCATCTGATTTTAATCTTTGAATCAAATTCCTAAGTGAATTTTTAATAAAATTTTATTCGTTACAAATACATTTTTTGAACCCAGAAAGGTTTTTTTGCTCAAATTTCTTTCTCCATATGTCTTTGTAATACAGTGTTGCCATTTTTTCTCCATAGTTGCCAAGTCTCTTCTCATTTCAATTCAAGTTTCATTTGAATTGGCTACCAATCATTTGAAATAAATAAGAACGGGGTCGAAATGACCTTAGATGCCAAAAAATATCTTAAATAAATAAATAAAAAAAAAAAGAAAAAAAAAGATTTTTATTAGCAATAATTGTTTTTCTCGTATCAAAATAAAAAAAATACATGTAAATAAAATGAAAATAATTATATTAATCCAAAAAAGAGTTGTGTCTATCGCAAAGTTTTTAAATTTAAATAAATTAAATTATTAAACTAAAAAATAAAATTGTTATGTTTTTTCAAAGATGAAATTATTTAGCAAAAGTAGAAAAAAGAAATCAACGAGAGGAGGGGTTAGAAGAAACAAGCCTCCCGGTTAGGCGAGACTAGTATCTTATTAATATATTTTTGATAAAACTTTCTTTCCTAATATGTTAATAAATAATATGAATGAATATATTCATTCATATTATTTATTCAGAGATAAAATTTATCTCTGAGCTTGGGCACAGAAGCCATATAATTTTGTATGAAGCGAAAAAATTTTATTATTGACAAATCCCGGTTTGATCACATGTGCACTTGCACTATGTGTATAATTCCCAATAAGACGGGCACTCACATTATATGTATAGAAAAAGATTCCTTTTAGATAAGAGAGTGGTAATTTTTAATAAACCATATTCAGTAATTGTCTGAAACGCTTTGAATAAAATAAAGAGCGCCTATATTGAAATGTTGAACATAAGAGCGCACTACTCTTATGAAAAAATTAAAGCAATTCTTCTAAGAGATTAAAAAAAAAAATATTTTACTTGTAAAATGCGTGCAAAATGTTAAACAAATAGAAATTAACATTTCACAAAATGTAATAAATTCCTACTTATAATAGCTTATAATTTTATTAAAAATCGCAGTAGAAATTTGGTTCAAATTTTAAAACCAGATAATTTTGCACAAATTACAAGAATAAAATATTACATTTAATCAAAAATTAATTTAAAACCACTATAGACACATGATTTGTAAGACGTTGTCACGTAAAAATTTTATTTTAAAAGGGTTTCTATCTTTTGTATTAAGAACAAAAGAAAGGGCAGGTCCCTTGTCCTGGCCAGGCTTTTGTTACAATTTTTTTGTTAAGAGAAGACTGAAGGGGATTTGTCCATTTTGAAGCAACTAAATATACAGACTTGTGTAAATGGTTGCCTATGCGTAAGGCTCAAAAGCCAGGTAGCCGCCATATTGTCCAATATCTTTTCTCTTGATGGTACATAGGGGTAAGAGAAAGTAAAAAAAGAGATATGGAATTTTTCCTTTTTTTTCTTCTTATTATATTTTGTAAAAAAAAAAAAAACTTTTGAAAATAGAAAACCATTTTCACTTTCTAACAACTTTCAAATTGAATGTTTTTTTTTTTCTTCTTTCTCTACCTCTTATCACCATTGGCAACATTGTGTGATAATATTTAAGGCGGAATAGGAGCAGAAGGTGTTACGCATGTTTTTCCCGATAAGATGGCGTAGTGTGTCATAAAAAGTATGCCCTAATATCAAGTAATTCAAAAATTTGCCAAGAGATGTCAGAATGGTAGCTAATAATATTTAATGCATTTGGTTGATTTTCATTGATCTTTTAACAATAAATACTTTATAAATGTTATTATATATTATGTATCTTTTATAAAAGCATAGAAATATATAAATATAGGCTAATACTATATCGTCTGTTAGACTAGCCTGCCATCTATTGCAAGAATGCTGAACTAATTTGACAGTTGGTTTTTAAATAAATCATCTAAGCTTATTTTAAAAATTTCTTAATTAATATGTGATTAATAATAACAATAAATTCATTTTTAAATTTAAAAAAAATTAAAGATTATTGGGACAGATTGTTTTTTTGTATTTGCTTGATAACAAAAAAATTAATTACGATAATTTTTTAATAAGTCATTAAAAAAATTAAAACTCGATGTCCCAATAATCTCTTATGAATTTAATTCATTAAAAAAAAAACGCATTGAAAAATTCCTTATAATAGTCTATTTTTTTTAAGTACGTTTAGACGTCGCTCCTGAACCCCCTTAATAATTGCTTGTGGTATTTTTTTTTTTTCAATATCTACGTATTCTCACTTTTATTTATTTATAACAAAGTTGTTGTTTTTTTTTTTTGTCATGTTGTAAAAATAAAGTAAGGTGTTTTCATGTTCATGTTGAACAGAATGATGTTTGGTTTTGTTGTTGTTGTTGTTGCATTGACAAAATAAAAAATATTGACGGCTATGAGGCATCGAAAGGAGATTTGAAAATACAAACTAGAAGTAGAATGGAAGAAGGGGTTGGGGAGGGGGGGGGGGGAGAGTGATAATATCAATAAATAAAATAATGAAAATATTGACTCGACTCTCCCCTTCTCTGTCCTCTCTACCAGCCAAACAACTTGGCCTCTTTAAAGGGATAAAAATATTAATATTAAAGAGCTAATGTTTAATTAAATCAATCGGGAATGACTTTCCCAAAACTTTCTCGTATATTCTTTTGGAATTATGTCGGCGTGTGTCTGTGTGTATGTGAGCACGATTGCTTAAAAACCAAAGCAGCCAGATCGATGAAATTTGGTATATACTCCTTACACTAAAATTGTAAATTTCCATCAACTTTTGGGGTAAATTCGTCACCTGAAAGTAGTACACTCACAATCACACTTTTTTCTCATTCACACTCACACTCACACACACATTCACACAGTCTTTTCGGCAACTCAGGCCATTTAAGACTTTTTACGATATCCGTTATTGATTTAATATACATATATGGGGTCCAGGCATTCTTATTTAAGCCATTTGGTATCCAATTGGCTTAAATAAAATCATCGACCCGCGACGTTTGGTATACGAGGTTAGCACGCTAACCTCTACACCATGCCCCGAGGGCTACCTGTGACCTATAAAGTTTTTTCAGAAATTTTGAAATTTTCATTTTTTTTTATAGCCTAAAGTGCCTAAAAGACTAAAATAAAAAATAAGAATTAAACATATCTTGACACAAAAATCTGGTGTGGCAAACATAGAACACATTTTTCGAATACTGAAAAGAGTATTTAGTCTTTTCCAATTTTAAAAACATATTCAGGTCTATTCTCTAAAAAACAGACGTTAAAATTTAAAATCAACAAATGGGTGTTAAAAAGTGATGTAAAAACAATCAGCGTTAAAAAATGCTATTCTTTAAACAAAGTTTTAACAGCGACGTTAACATGTTGCTTTTATTTCGAAGCTATCAAAATCATAACCTTACTTTTTAGGTTAAGGACGCCATGTTTATTTTAAACACGACGTTAAAATATTAAAGGCACCACCTAGACGACATTAATTTTTAACACTATTTACTAAATGTTAACGCTTTGGCTTTAGTTTTTGTTTACAGAATAGCTATTTCATGAAAGGAAGTGTTAAATTAAATTAATGATGTTTACAGATGTTAAAAGTTAACGTTTTTGCTTGGAGAATATACCTGAAAGAATGTTTAAAATTTTATTATTGTGTTTGTATATTTAAAAAAATTTATTTTTTAGGCCCATTAAAAAAAGACTATAAAAAAAAAAATCAAATAGTTATAGCGAAAAGCGCGAAGAATAAATTTTGTCAATCAAAATTGACGATTTAATTAAAAAAAATAAAAGAGTAGTGCAATTTTTATAGGGATTATAAAAAATGATTTATGTTTGATTAGAGAGAGACTAATACGTAAACTACATCTAAACAGCGCTATAGCGTTGCTGTTGTTTATGTTATGATCTCTCCGTGTTTATTCCAAGCCAATATATCATCGTCCCCAGAGGGATAGAGAGGGGGGGGGGGGAGAATAAATTCCAAACAAGCCGGATTAATCAAAAGAAATCAAGTTAAATGCATTTTTATTTATAATCATCAAAAAGACTCTCAATAGCTAGGTCTGAATTACTGCATTCATCTTTTTTTTTTTTAATTAAAATTTCTTTATATATTTATTCGGATCAAGCACACAGTACTTGAAAACGACTGCACGAAAAGTTGTACACTATTTATATTTTTAAGTTCAAAGAGGCCCACGGGGCTTGGAGTAGTTAGTAGCGTGCCTACCTTCTATACCAAACGTCGCGGGTTCGGACCCCAGGCAGTCCGATGATTTTATTTAAGGCATTTGGATACCAAATGACTTAAATAAAAATGCCTGGACCCCCAATACGTATAATAACACTAGTCGACTAGGTTTTTTCACAAGAAATCTGATTAGTGAACCTAGTGCATTTTTTCATTCTGATTTCAGATATGTAGGGGAGAGGGCGGGACATTGGGACAAGAGGCACATTGGGACATTCGAATTTTAGCTCTACTAAATATAAAGTTTGAGTTGTACACTTTGACCGTTAGGGTGCATTAAGTACCCATTTTATTAAGAAAACATTTTCTATAATAAAATGGGCACATTTAGTAGAGCTAAAATTCGAATGTCCCAATGTGCCTGTGTCCCAATGTCCCGCCTCTCCCTAGTTAGAATTTTTCCATCAGGCACAGTTTTAGAGATATAGAGCAAAATAGATTTTAGGAGAAAATGTGCTCTAAAACGGCTTTTAGTTAGAATGTTCAAATTATTTTTAACGCCGCACCCCGTAAAAATATTCAGGTATTTAGAATACATATACATTTTAAGTTTCATCCCAATCGGAGGTCATTTAGACGTGCCGCAAACGGCTTAAAGTTTAGAAAAATCGAAATTTTCAAGATTTTTTTGCTTTGGTCACCTCCTAATACAATTTTAGATATCCCTAAATGCAAAATACATATATTTACGATATTCTATAGTTCTTTGGCTTTCTAAAAATCATTCATTCATAAAAATCTGCTAATTATTAATGAAATTATTAACAAAAACGTCAGCAAAGAAAAAACACAAGTACACTCACTGGACGAAAAAAATAGACTTCAGATGAATTAAAAAGCTTAGTCGTCAACCCTAAGAATTTTCGGCTGTTGAACGGACGAATTGAAACACGGCCGAACGTTCCCCCACTGGAGCCGATTTTCGTCGTAGTGTTCTCATATTTTATTACAAGGTTTGAAAATATCGAAAGGAAACAAATGGAAAATGTATAATATTCAATTTCTGCCGAATAAGCTAGAAAAATTCAAATCAAACAGAATTGGATGAGGCTTCCGCTGTGCCCTGCTGAACTTACCCGAATAGTTGAATGCAATCGACTCGGTTCCTATTCAGATATACAGCGCGGAATCGTTCTGCTAAGTTCGGCAGATTCTGAACATGGATTCAGTGGACGACTTATTATGATGTAGGGAAGGTGTATCGAGCCCGTTCAGTCTAACCACCGAGTTCGGGGTTTCCTAGCCAGGTAAAGCAGCTTCTTGAAAAAGTTGAGCTGTGTTTTTAAAATATGTACCGATATTTTTTAAAAAATAACTACACCATTTTCCAAATTCTTTATTATCATTCCTTACACCTTACACTATTTCTCCATATAGTCACCGACGTTATTGAGACACTTGTCGGAACGGGAAACTAGTTTTTGCATGCCTTCGTCAAAGAATGTTCCGGTCTGTGTGGAAAGCCAATCTGCACTTCTTTTTTGACTCAGGAGTGATGTGAGACACCCATGTCTCATCATATATAACGATGTGCGTGAATAAATCATCGCTTTGCACAGCATATTGCTTGAGAAAATTCAGTGCAGCGGCGGATGGCTCCTTCTTGTGTTCATCAGTTGCAGCAGTTAAGCACAATTTCAGAAATCCTAAGCATTCTATTGTAGAGGACTGATTTTGAAATTTGTGTAAAATACAAAGAAAACAACGATATTGCGAAACGTCTGTCTTCGCGGATTTCATCAGAGGTTAATAAAGAATTTGGAATGATCTTCTGTTATTACTTTCTATTGCCTATATATATATTTTTTTTTAAATATCGGTAGTTACTTTAAAATCACTAAACCTTCGTATAAAATTTATTAATCTTATAAATAATCACAATTAATTAGCAGGTGTCTTTAAGGAGAAACACAAAGAAAAAAATCACTTTAACGGGGGTGGGAGATTTAAAGCCGGCCGGCTACACAGCAAGTTAGAATATAAAAATTTAATGTCGAATTAATTACTAAAATGTGAATGTTAAAATTCAGGAACAGCAGGGATGTTGGAGGCTATTCAGCTAGTTACTACATTATTTATTTCCCTTTTATCATCAGTTCCTATAAAAATAAATAAAATAAATTGCTCTCTCTGATTTATGTATTAATTAAGTGCATCTTCAAATGATATTTTATTTATTTATCTTTATTCTTGTCCAGGATCAAAGGAAGAAGAGTTTGCTCTCTCTCTCTATCCATCTCCTCTCAACTCTCTACTTGTAATCGACGGCCTTTCAGGTCAAAAGGTCACACAGATGCCTAAGGAGGGCTTGTTGTTGTTGTTGTGTTTGTGGGGGTGGAGGCGGCGGCGGCGGTGGCACAAGTGTTCCTGGAGAGGGGGCGGGAGTGTGGATAGAATGGCAAACCGTCAACCAGGTCTCGGGTGTTTATCATAATCATTTCTTAATCTCATTTCCCTCCCCCTCTCTCTCTTCCTATTCCAAAAATTTAATTAATCCGAACAGGAAATCTCTTTAGTTAAATGGAGCTATTTTATTTTCTCTTACCTATAAATGTACGTATATATTTATTGGGAGTTCCCGCCGTTTACATTTAGGTGAGACCTCTTACCAATATAACCAACATGCATGGGCGTAACTAGAGAATTTGGCTGGGGGGCCATAGGACCAGCTATCCTCAAGTGGGCCTGGAAAGCCCCATATTTTCTGAATTTTTCTTTGGGCAAGGAGCTTTCTGCGGGGGGGGGGGGAGGCACGAGCCTTCTGGAGGGGGGGGACCAGACCCCCCCCGGACCCCCTAGTTACGCCCATGCCAACATGTGATTATTTATTCTTCATAGTTCTTTATTTTAAACGGTTTGCAACTATAAAATTTCTGTTGCGCTAGTTAGATTCTTTTTTTAGACTTAAAAAAAAAAGACGAAGTATGTGCCAACAAAGCGACTTTGCGGGAAATTTTACTTTTCCATTTTAATGTTAATAAAACTGCTGCAGAAACTCGTCGAATACTTTTGAATACTTATGGGGAATCTTCTCCTTGCGGGACAATATTAAGTTCCACCCATGCGTTTTCTACTTGTGATTATTTTATTGTTTTTAAAAAAAATATTATATATTTTTTAATGGAAACTTCATGATTCAAACCTATAAAATTCCCAATAAAGATTTTCATTTTCTTTATCTTTTTCTTCTTCTTTCCTCGCCTGATTATTCCCGTGGTGCGGGGTCGGCGGAGGGGATGGGGGTTTTGCGACCGGAGGAATAGAACAGCCGACCCGCCGCACGGTCTGACGCCTGTTGAAAATATAGAAGGAAAGAGACTGACATGCAAAGAACAGAAGCATTGCCAGTCCCAGCTAGGGCAGCTCGTGGTCGCCATCCACGTACCCACAAGATGTAGGCCCCTGAGAAATTTTCATTTTCTTTTATAAAACAATGAAATAATCACTAGTAGAAAACACATGGGTGAGTCTCAACTTTGGCTCTCACTGTACATGCAGAGAATGGTTCTAAATGTTTAAACGTGGGAATTTCAACGTTGAAGACCATGAGCGAACCTTAAGGCCCAAAGAATTTGAAAATGCTGATCTGCAACGTTTATTGGATACTAATTCGCGTAGAACTCAAGAAGAGCTTGTAGAAGCATTGAACGTTCACCATTCGGTCATTTGCAGGCGCCCTGGAAAAGATTCAAAAAGAGGGTGCTTGGCTACCGTATCAATTGAAAGAAAGGGATGTGAAATGCTTCGTGCTAGACAAAAATCACAGTAGTTTTTACACCGAATCGTGACTGGTGATGGTAAATGGGTGTATTATGACAACCCTAATCGAAAGAAATCATGGATTAATCCAGGGGAAGCATCAACATCGTGAACCAGCCGAAACCATCATTGGTGAACGTTATCGGGAACAACTTATCAAATTGAACAGAGAATTTGAATATATATATTTTTTTTTAGCGAGTGAACGATGAACGAGAAATGAGTGAACTGAAAAATCTTTAAATTAAAAGGAAAACACCAAAATATCACAAAAATTTACAACGTTGCCATGTTGCACATTTATAAAGTCCTTCTTTACCATTCCATGGTTAAAATATTGCGCTACAAGCTATTTAAGATTCTCTTTAATTTAAGGAACACTTAGTAAAGAGAGGCTTAAATGTCAAACGGTGCAATTGGGCATTAAAAGCTAAAAGAAAACTACACACACATACAAATATTTAATTTTTTGTTGCATTTTATCTTCACTATAATCATCGTTAATTTTAACAATTTCTCTTTTTAATACGGAAAAGTATTTGATGATGCTTGCTCAGCTCGTCTCAAAATCCTGTAATTATTTCCAGGAAGAGAGAGATGGATGGATCAGTTGAATTGGTTACTAGCGATTATGAATAAACAAACTCCCATTTAATTAGAATATCCTATCTGAATTCAATCAAGTCCACATTTCAAAAATTCGCATTCTCTCATTAAAAGCCAAAACCAGAGAGAGAGAGAATGAACAATATTAGACATCTAAAATTTATAATCAATTACAATTTCAATTTATCTATCATCATCATCATCAGGATGTATAAAATTGAGATATGATCTGCTCTCTCATGACCCTAAAGAGGAGATAAATCATTGTTTTTTTATAGAAAATAGAAAAACAATATTTACGTACGAATAAATTCTATATAGAGCATCATTCAAGGTAAAACAAACAAGTAAATTCAAATAAATTTATAATAATAGATGACAAACAGAAAGCTAAATGTTTTTGTTATTAAATAAATTAAATATCCAAATAGAGAATTTATAATATCGACTACGATTAAAAAAAATAAATTGCCATACGGGAATGCGCTAAAATTTATTTTGGAGAGAGAGAAATTGGGAAAATTTTTTGGAAGAAACAATTTCTTTCTACTCTCTCGTATAGAATATAAAGAGAAAGTATTGTAATCGTCAAAAAATTCGACTTTGAGATTTTTAATGTTTCTCCACGTTTTAGACCCTCCCTGAGTCCAAAAATACTCATTTTTGGCATTATGTTCTTGGTGTGTGTGTGTGTGTGTGTGTGTGTGTGTGTGTGTGTGTGTGTGTGTGTGTGTGTGTGGGTGTGTATGTGTGTGTGTGTGTGTGTGTGTGTTTGTGTCCCTGTGTGTGTGAACACGATTGCTTAAAACACTACTAGCCAGGATCAATGAAATTTTGTATATACCCCTTACACTAAAATTGTAGATTTCTATCAACTTTTGGGGTAAATACGTACGTCACTTGGAAGTAGTACTTCTTACCTAATAAGTTTTTTTCAACAATTTTGAAATTTTCAATTTTTTTTTTGTGAAATTATGATAAATTACTCTATTTTAAAAAGTTTTTATTCTTTGCCATTTTTTCGAAAACTGAATAGTTTTTGAAATAATTAACGAAACGACTGGCGCATAGCACACAACTTTCTCTTACCTTCGGTAATCGAAAGTTGTGTACTGTGCTTGTCACACCAGATTTTTTGTGTCGACATGTATTTAGTTTCCGACAGTACGGTATATTCGATTTTCAAGATGTAAAATTTATATGTGGAAATATTTATACTTTGTTCTCTTTAGTCGAGTTTGTTCAAAAGCGTCGTGTTACACAAAATTTCAACCTCCTAGCTCTTTGAATATTTGACTCTGAGCTCCTAGCTCTTTTCGTTCTTGAGATATTTTGTTCACACTCAGACACACAGACACACACACAGATAGACAGACCATGTCGCGAAAACCACTTTTTTGGATTCAGGGGACCTCAAAACGTGAAGATCCATCAAAATCTCGACATCGATTTTTGACATGAATCCAATACTTTCTCTCTATATATATTAACATATATATATATACATATAAGGACCGTTTATTTTGAAAATGGTGTAAGTCCATTTTATATTGTTTTGAGAAACTGAAAGGTTAGCATATCTGTTTATTAAATAATCTATTTACCGACCAATTTTTAATTGTACAAAACATTGAATTTTTTTAAGAAATTTACCACTAGCTAGTTATACATAGAAAATTTACATTAATTTAAGTATAAATTATGTGATATCTCATTTTTGAAAAATGGACTTACACCACTTTCAAAATAAACGGTCCATATAGAGGTAAGAGAAAGTAAAAAATCATCTAGAGCCCCCCCCCCCCTCCATGTTAATCTTACTTACTACCTACTTAAAACTACTTAAAACAACTATTGCCGCCATTATATTTAAACGTGTATAATATCAACAATATATTATACTCATGAGTAGCGCTCAGATCAACACTCATGAATGTCATCACTCAGGCCAGCACTTATGAGTGCCAGAAGAATGAAGAATGGTAAAATTACGGGCCGGGCACGGGCTGGAAGTCAAAATAAAATACGGGCAAGGGCAGTTACGTGCCAAAAAGAAATCGGCCCTATATATTTAAAATTCAAAAAAAAAAAAAATTCCTAAAAGCCGTTTTTGAGAACTGATGTGGTAGTATCAATACATTGCTTGTTTAATTTTTAATATAAAATTTTTAAATCGTTCTAGGCTTTTATTTAGCCAAATATATATAAAATAATTTCCTTTTTAGAGCATTGCGATATAAAATTATTTATTTGTTATTTATTTATTTTTTTACTGAAGTTTAGAGAGCTTATCACAGTTTCCCAGCCCTGGCCATTACAGGCTTGGATGCTTCGAGCTTTTGACAGGGGTCAAATCTACAAATAGTATAAAAGAGAAGGCTCAAAAATATTAATATATGAATGAATGAAAATATCATCAAACTATAATATAAAGCGCTAGCGGTTGACTTCCTGTCCCTTTGTGTATGTGCCTATTCTCTCGCTAATTGGCTAGAGTTACAGGAAGTGGAGCGGAAGAGGGGAATTTGAAACTTTAAAATTTTGCAATTGCGAGCAAGGGGGTCCAGGGGGCGTGGCTTTACCACTTGTCTTTTAAATAAAAGACCAAAAAGCGAGCTGCTTTAATTTAATTTATTCCAAATAATATATGATCGTAAAAAAGGCGTCGGGTTCGTCCTTGACCCAAATCAAACAAAATTCAAATGCTTCCTCTTTTGAAATACCTTTCAAATGACATAGCGTACATAATAATGTAGATGCTGATTGAAAAGAATTCTGCAATCACGCAGTTCTGGAATCAAATGAGAGAGAGAGAGGAGGGATGATCTTTTTAGATTGCGTTGCTGGGAGGTTTCCGGTCCATCTTCAAACCCAGGATTTCAAATGCCACCCGGATTTGTCGAATCGCGTGTTCCATGATTATTCACTGATAGATAAGCAAATTTGCAATTGGCCGCTTGGTCAAGCGGCAAAGCGAATCCAAAGGGGGATGGAATTGAATGCGTGGGTGGATGGCCATCTGGCCTCTCTCTCTCTCTCTCTCTCTCACACAATGGCCATTGTGCCTAAAGACGTCCAAGAGAACCAATAGCCAGCCTACAAGACTGTGCTTACAAATAAAGCATATTGTGTGAAGTGACCCCTATTTTCCACCCAAAGAGAAAAAGATTTGCTGACACCTTCGATATATTGCTGCTAAAATTTATACAAGTTGAGTCAAGTATCCTTTTTAAATATGGAATTCTATGTATTGTCGTAACAACAGGTTTAAGAGAGCGTAAAGTAAAATTGACAAATTATGAATCGTCTAACACTTGATGCGAACCTGAAATGAGAGTCAGCTGAGAAGAAAAAAAATCTGGTGTGATGGTAGCACAGCACACAACTTCCACCCTACCCTACCCTTCGGCAAGACAAAGTTGTGTACTGTGCTTGTCACACCAGATTTTTTGTGTCAAGATATTTTTTTTTTAGGTATAAAAAACACTCACACTCATACACACATACACACAGTCTTTTCGGCAGCTTAGGTCATATAAGACTTTAAACGATACTAGTATTTATAATATATATCTATTGGGGGTCCAGGCATTCTTATTTAAGCAATTTGGTATCCAAATGGCTTAAATAAAATCATCGGACTGCCTAGGGTCCGAACCCTCGACTTTTGGTATACGAGGTTAGCACGCTAACCCCTACACACCAAACCCCGAGGGCGTGTCTAGATATTTATTAATAGTTGTTCTTAGCACCTAAGTTCCAAACTTGACCATGCAGATTTATAGATGGCGCTGAGCTACGAATACTTCCGCATCAGTAAAGTGTACTTCCAAATGATTTTCACAAAAAATTTCAGTAACATACTTTTTAAAGAGTACTGAGATATTTTGTTCAAAGACAGACAGAACAATTTGCGGGACCCAGATTTTTGGACTCAGGGGACAAGTGGCTCTGTAATTGTAGAAAAGTGAGATGAAGATTGGACAATGAAATTCATCTGAAGCGTCTCGGTTGATTGTTAAGCAAATGAAGGCGTTTATTCCTGCTTCTTTCACTATGGATTGTTTTTCTCATTTAGCATTTCGGGAGAATCTAGCATTTTAATATTTTGGAGTTTAGGCTTTCAATATGTGAGGAAGTAATCTAAGCCTTCCGGTTACCTAATAGCAAAATTAATATTTTAATGTTATAAACAAGTTCAAAGCAACATATGCATAAATATATTTATATAAATTTACATACGACAACTCCTGATTGCCTGATGATGGACAAATAAATTTCGACCGAAACTTCGCGAATATCTGGGAGTTTCATTGTTTTTGGAGACGCTCCTTCCTGGCTGCTACCTACTGTTATTCTTCTAAGAATATAAAGGTTGTTACATCTGTGACAATCTCAATTGAGTGGCCGAAACGTTGTAATTTTTTTTACAAATAAACCGAAAATCAAATTCTTTTACTAATTATAAAATTTTATCTATATGACCCAAAAGCAGGATTCCTGGTATACACTCGAGAGCAAAAAAAATCGCACACCCCCGACATTTTCACTTCCAACTTGAATATTTTTTAAATTAATTTTCATTTTTATTAAATTAAAGTACACACAGTTAGCTTTTTAAAAGCACAAAATGCCGAGGACCTGGCAACGGAGAAGAGCAACAGTCACCACAATCGTCGCGGTTAAGTGATGCCAGGCCCGGCGAAAGCTCTGGATTGGTGACCCCGGGCAATCAGCGTGTGGAACGCCCCCCGGTAGACATCGATAATATGTATTTTCAATAAATAAATAAATGTATCACCCTTAAATGGCCTCTGTAGCCGAAATGGGGTTAAAAAAAATGTATATATTAGTATTTATGGCTTTATTAGTATTTTTTGAATTAAATTATGAAAGAATTATGATTAAGTTAAAATCTAAAATTGTTCTAGATCAATAATGTATAGTCATTGTAGAAGTAAAATGAAGTAATTTACTCTTGTCTCCTAATAGACCTGGCCAATATATAAATATTTTAATTTTTTTTCTACTACAACAACAATAATAGAGGAATTGAGATAAACCAAAGAGATTTCAGCAGTTTATTTTTAATAATTTCTGACTGTTTAACAATTATCAAAAAAAAAAGAAAATTCCATCACCTGTTCAATACAGCCAGCTTGTTTTCAGTATTGAAAAATAATTATTCACTAATAAATGTTCCCCGAATATATTTATTATTCATTAACAATTTTATGGAATCTACTCATAAATTATTTATAACTTTGTAGTAAAATCGTTTGTTAATTTACTCTATCAAAGGGAGATAAAAAAAATTATTAGTTATTCTATAAAAAAATAAAGTTCCGTTATGCAGTAGGCCTATATCTACTGTTTTATTAATAAAATTAATATTCAAGAGTTTTATTTGTACTTCTAATGCCCATTTAATCAAAAACATATCTTAGATCTTAAGCTCGTCTTGGGTCTTACATAATCTAAAGAAATATATATTTTTTTGAAATAAATATATCTTATTGTTATTATTTATGCGACGGAAGCACAAATAGAGGATCTTAAGACCCGATTTCCTGATTTCAAATACAATTGTAAGATGTAAGACGAGCTTAAGATATAAGATGTGTTGGTGCAAACGGACATAAGGCGGAATAGGAGCGAAGGTGTTACACATGTTTTTCCCGATAAGAGGGCGTTGTGTGTCATAAAAAGTATATCCAATAAATCAAGTAATTCAAAAATTTGCCAAGAGATGTCAGAATGGTAGCTAATAATATTTAATGCATTTGGTTGATTTTCATTGATCTTTTAACAATAAATACTTTATAAATGTTATTATATATTATGTATCTTTTATAAAAGCATAAATATATATATATATATATATATATATTTTTATAAATATAGGCCAGATATAGGCTAATACTATATCGTCTGTTAGACTAGTCTGCCATCTATTGCAAGAATGCTGAACTAATTTGACAATTGATTTTTAAATAAATCATCTAAGCTTATATTAAAAATTTCTTAATTAATATGTGATTAATAATAACAATAAATTCATTTTTAAATTTAAAAAAATTAAAGTATATTGGGACTGATTGTTTTTTTGTCAAAATGAAGATAACGAAGTGGTTTTTTGAGAAACTCAAAAACAGTCAGAAGTCAGACGGAGCCAAATCAGAAGAAAAGGACATTTGCGAGGTACTCATACAGTGGAATATTTGGTGAAAAAGTTGCGAATTATCATGATAAAAAACGTGAGTTGTTTGTCCACAAATCTGGCTTCTTGCGTGGTATTGCTTCACATATACGATGCACAAGTCCAAATAATATTCTTTATTGACGGCTAGACCAAGCGGAACTTCGAGTTAGACTGAGAAAACTGAAAATTGAAGTCTTACTACTTTTTGATCAGAGCAGTACACTCTAATTACACCAAAAGGGTAGGGATGGAAATATCGACTCAAGAATCGATCTTTTACTGAAAATAATCGACTTTTTAGAATCGAGTTGAAACTCTTTCAAGTCGATTAGAATCGATTCTCACTGGACGACTTCGACTTTTTTCTTACAATCCTTAGTATCCAATGGTAATATAGTTTGTAAAGTTTTCATTGATTGACTTACATCTTTCTTTTAAAACCTACACATAACACACCAATCAACACGCTTTCTAAGATCGGTTAGTGAACATATGTGGCATTCTTAATTCCTCAATTTTAAAATTGGAATGTTCGGTGCCATATCACGTGCAATTTCTGGATAGAATATTCTTTTATAAAAATATTGAAAACAATATTTGTGTGTGTTGTATTATATATAATATTACATATAATAAATCTTATATTATAAATAAATAAATATATTTAATATTTATATTTACTGACATTGTAAGTATCTTCTAAGCACGAGTTATAGAGTTTTTAAAAAGTCGAAAATTCGACTTTCAGATATAATTAGTCGATTCCAAAATCAAAAATCGACTTTTCGAGCGCCTTTTCCATCCCTACAATAGGGATGGGAATGGGGAAACAGATCTATAGAATTTTTTTGTTCCCAAATAAAATATCTCCTAAAAATGCCGATTATCTTGTCATCTATTGAATTTTTTTTTATCTTCTATCATTAAAATTTTTCTCACAATTTCCTTCTATATTAAAAAAAAATTGATTAGAAATTATTTACATAGATGAAATAGCCTATTTATAAATAAAAAAAGATAAAATTGAAAGGTTTATCGCAATGAAAAGGAACGAAAATTCGTTTAAAAGGTAATTTGATTCTGTGAAGACAACTTTAAGGTATCTATATTTTTATCATTTCGTCACTTATTAGTATATTTGAAACTTAGATGGGAATAAGAAAAAAAAATAAATAATAAGAAAAACACCCCATTAAAGGAAAAAAAGAAGACGTAATAAATATTCAAGTTAGTTTACCAAAAACAATAAAATTACTATAAAACACATGTGCGGTAATTTGAGCATGACGCTAAGGTAAATGTTCTTGTAATAGATTCCGTCTTTAAAGGCTTTAATTTAATATATTCAAGATTTTTTTTTTTTTTCTTTTTAGTTACTCGAAGAGCTGTCAAAGAATTCAGAAGGCAATAAAACGAAGATTTCCTTACAGACGCCACTCATAAACAATCAATCAGGTATTTTATTAAATTAAATTGTTTAACAAACCAGTTTATGGAAATCCCCCTTCCTGCCAAAGTTGAAAAAAAGTCTTCTGATCTCTTTAGCCTATTCAGAAATGAAATTATTTCTTTAAATAACTTAATTTTTTTTCCATTTCATTTTTTTTTTTTAGGTGCTAACAAAAATATTGTTTGTAAAGTATTTATGGATATGAAGTTTTAAGAAAAAGTTTAATAATCTAATATAAGGGTATTCTATGGCTGGTCGAATTTGTATCAGGAATGAAAGATGGAAGAAAACGCAGCCAAGATTTTTTTCTTTAAAAATATATTTCAACAGCAGACGTTTCGGCTTTGGTCAAAGTCATCTTCGGAGCTGCTGTTGGTCATCATATACATATATTTTGAATTGTATCAGCTATTAAAATTAATTTAGGATATAACATCAGAGAAAAAAGTCTTCAGTTTAAGACAAACTTTTTCCTTCTTCTATCACCAATACAATACTATTTATTTTTTTGTGCCTAATGTGATAATTGACTCAAGACAGTACAATTTCATCTAAATGATATGATGACCAACATAAGCTCCGAAGATGGCTTTGACCAAAGCCGAAACGTCAGCTGTTGAAATATATTTTTAAAGAAAAAAATCTTGGCTGCGTTTTCTTCCAGCTTTTATTCTTGATTTAATGCTCTAGTTTTCTTATATGTATTTAGCCAACTTTAGCAAATTGATAGAAACAATGTGAAAACTTCATGTCAAATTTTTTCATTCATTTTGAATATACTGTATCTACCATTGAGAGTTTTTGTAATGAATACCCTACATGGCTGGCTGCGCATGGGCGTAGCCAGACATCTTGTTGGGGGGGCAACCACTCATTAAGACGACGAAAGGGGGGTGATATTCAATTAATAGAGGAAGAGGTGCAATCATGGAAGCTGCTGGTAATGTGGAAACGTAGCCAGTAGGGTTTAAGAGGTGCTCGCACTTCTTACTGTGTTTCTTTAGTAGGCCTGTAGGCGCCCTGACAGTCACTTAGAGCTTTATTATCTATGAAATAGTTGTTTGAAGCTCTTTAGATTTTTCAAAAGTTTGAGGTAAGCTTTTAAAAAAATATTTAATCAGTTAGTTTCAGGACAACCCAGGGGGTGGGGCATTGAACCCCCCCGCTGGCTACGCCCATGCATTTGCGCCTTTCATATTAGGGTGGATCAAAAAAAGTCAACTTTTGAATTCAGAGTTGCTATAGTGCGGAAAAGTTACAATTGGTAAATAGGACCTACAAGAAAAACAAAAAAAAATCTGGTGTGACTGGGCACAGCACACAACTTTCTCTTACCTTCGGTAATCGAAAGTTGTGTACTGTGCTTGTCACACCAGATTTTTTGTGTCGACATGTATTTAGTTCCCGGCAGTAGGGAATATTTGAATTCAGATGTAAAATTTATAAGTATGAGAAAATATTTATATTTTGTTACCATGGCAACCATTTCTCCTATCTTTCCTATGAAGCACAAGAGTAAAGTGTGCTTCAAACAATTTTGAGGGCAAAACGAGAATATACATTTGAAAGAGCATCTAAAAAATAATTGATTTTTGAATTTTAATCAAAATCGTTAGAGCGAATTTTGAGAAAATCGAAAAAACTGAAAAAGTACATCAGTAAAGTACTAGTACTCTTTGACCGATTTTGATTAAAAGCTTATTTTCCGGTCCCGCGGGGTGTTTAACTTAAATATAAAATTTCAGCCTCGTAGCTCAATTCCTTCATGCTTTAAATTGAACACACACCCACACACCCACACACCCACAGACAGACCATGTCGCGAAAACCACTTTTGGATTCAGGGGGACCTCAAACGTGAAGATCCATCAAAATCTCGACATCGAATTTTTGACATGAATCCAATACTTTCTCTCTATATATATATTACATATATACATAGGTAAGAGAAAGTAAAAAAAATTTTGAAATTGGATCTCGCAAACGGTCGTTTCATAAAATTATTGAAAATGTTAATTTTTTTTTAATTTTTGTCTTTGTATTTTTAGTTTCTATAGCAAAATTAGAATTTTTAAATTTAATTTAAGGTCTTTTTCGGCTTCTAAGTCCATTTATTTCAATTGGGCTTCTATTTCAATTCACCCCCCCCCCTCCCAAGGGCTTTGATTTTTTAAAAATTTTATATTATTCTTAATAAAATATTTCAAAATATTTGTAAGAGTACCTGGTATATAAATTGTACAAAATTAAACAATTAAATTAAATATATTTTGGCCAAATCAGGGTACATATTTGTAAATAAATTTTAAGAAAAAAAATGCTTGCCCCCCAAAGAAAAAAATTTGCCCCCCTTCCAAGAAAAAGTTGAAATGACGCCACTGATCACGACTTTTGACTCTCTAAAGTTGGAATACAAAATTATAAGGATGACGATATTATAATATTATAAGCCTATTAATATAACCCATCATGTATAATAGGTATATAAAAAAATTTTATAAAAAAAAATCGAAATTTAACTATTAAAAATTGATATTGTGTGAAAATTAGTTAAAAATATATAAACAAATGGGGTAATATTAAAGTATCCGGTTCTGAGAGAATAGTCATTATCATTATCGTCTGCATTCATCAGTGAAGGGCTTGATGATTGCATCTAATCAATAAGAGATCGATTGGAGACTCGAGCCTGGACTTTGGTCAATGTATTTCTACAGACCTTGAGGGCGGTAATTGTGCCTGGGATGCGTTCCGGGTAATTACCAAAGGATAAAAAAAAACCAATGGAAAAATAATTCCCTCTCTTTTAGTGTATCAGACTTTGCCTTTTTTTTTTCTCTTTTTCAATACGTTCTAAGCCATCAATAATGATTTTTAGTAAAAGTATCAATTTATAATTTCTTTAATAAATAAATAAATAATATGCAATTAAAAATAAGGAAGATAGATAGCATGTTGAAACATGTAACAGACATACAGATTGTCTATTCAATAAATTAACACCCCTTTAAAATTTTTTATTCCTCTAATATATTTTAATTATATAAATATTCAAATCCTAAGACCTTAGTAAATATTATACGAATAATAGCTTGTTTGAAAATAAATACTGGGGGAGATTTAGAGATAAAAATAAGTAATCTCAAGGAGTGGCGTTAGATTGAATGCGGTCTCTATACAAATAAAAGCATTTGACGTAAGTAATCTTACAGGTGTTTTATAAGATCTAATAATAAAATTAAGAATGAACTTGAAATCAATTTCAAAAACATAAGTAAAAGTTAATGCAAGTAAGTGATGGATAATTATCTCTATTTAGAAAAAAATATCTTGTATTAGTAAATAGTATAATGGAATTTTCGAGTCCTAAGTATTGCCAATTACCTTAGAGGTATTCCAAATATAGAAGATAACCATTTAAAAATAATGAAGCAACTTTTGTTCTAGGAATTTTCTTTGAATTAATTATTTAACTACGTCCGTATAAATGCTAAACTTAATTCTATAATGATAGATTTTTTTTTTTTTTTTGAATTTTCTAGATTAAAAAAAATGAATTACCAAATTTTTTTAATTAGTCATAGAAAATTTCTAATGAATTAAATCATTAAAAAATCTGGTGTGACTGTGGCACAGCACACACCTTTCTCTTACCCTCGCTATTTGAATGTTGTGTTCTGTGCTTGTCACACCATATATTTAGTTTCTGATGACTAGGGCTCGGATTTATAGGCACTAAAAATCTTCAAAATAGGCAGGCAACTAAGTACTAAAAATTATTAAAAAAGGCACTTAAAAGGCATTATTTAAGAAATAATATAAAAAAATTTAAAAAATTGATGTCTTATTTTTGGTAATTTGGTGTGACTGGTCGCATAGCACACAATTTTTTCTTAATTTTGGTAATTCTGTATTTGTTTGCCAGAATATAAATACAAATCAAATTTTTAAGTACTAATTTTTAAAATTTTACATTAAAAATAAATTTTTTTTTTTAAATGTATTTTTTTTTTTCAAATCTCGGGAGGGGGGTAATTACCCCCTTTTACCCCCCCCCCTTAAAATATTTTCTTGATAATTCAAAAAAATTTTGAATTTAGGCTATGTATAGCTCGTAAAAAATTGAAATTGGCTATTTGAACTTAAAATAGGCACTAAAAAGGCATTTATAGATGAAATAGGCACTAAAACCCAGAATCAGCCAAAATAGGCATTATAGGCACTAACAAATGCCTCTTATTTTATTCAGAATTTTATGAAACGTATACATATCATATTGGCCTAAATTTTAAGCCATAAATTCAAAAAAGGCAAATAGGGTGAAATCCGAGCCCTACTGATGACATATTAGAATTCAAGATGTAAAATTTATTAGATTTGAAAAATATTTATAATTTGTTGCCATCTCCTATCTTTCCTATGAAGTAGAAGAGTGTAGTGTGCTTCAAAAGATTCCAAGGGCAAAATGAGAAAATACATTTCAAAGAGCATCTAAAAAATAATTGATTTTTGTATTTTCATCAAAATCGTTGAAGCGAATTTTGAGAAAATCGAAAAAACAGTAGAGTACTTAGTAGAATTCCAAACCGGGAACGTCTTCTGAGCGAATTGAATAAATAAAAAAAGAAAAAACCTTAGCTGCATTTCTTATTTGATAACCCTCTAAAGAATATAAATATTTTTCCATGATTATAAATTTCATATTTTTTTTTTTTTAGTCTTCTGCATCTTAGGCCATATAGACTTTAACGTTAAGTTGTGTGCTGTGCTTGTCACACAGGATTTTTACTTTTGTACTAATGAAAAAATTTTTTGTATTTATTTAATTAAATCCTTAAGAACTCTACCATATTTCGTTTATCGAGAGAATTTCTTTTACTTTTTTTTTTTAACACTCACACTTTTTTTCCCACTCACGCTCACATTCACACAAACATACACACACTCTTTTCAGCAACTTAAGACACTTAAGACAAACGATACTCGTAATTTATTAATGTATATTTATTGGTGGTCCAGGCAATCTTATTTAATTGTTGTTACGAAACTTGACAAGAAAAAATATTTAAAATCTTATATTTGCTGAGATTACTTGTCTCAATTGTAAGCAGATGAAAGGCTTTTTTTGAAAAGAATGAATGGCTTGATAAGGTTTTTCCTTTTTTATTAGAAAACTTAATTATGGTCGACCAATCGCGCATATTTTGGTTTCGGTTTTACAAAAAACCATTTTCAAGGCCTAAAAAATTAGAAATGACATCAATATTCGAATTTTACATTTTATATATATAATATAAGAGGCGAGTTTTGCTTATAGCTATTAATTACACTTTAAAAAAAAATAATAATTTTTTTACATATATGCATGGTGATCTTAACAGAGGATGAACATATACATGACAATTCAAAAAAAGTGTAATTAATAGCTAAAAGCAAAACTCGTCTCTTATATTATATATATAAAATGTAAAAAATCTGGTGTGACTGGCGCACAGCACACAACTTTCTCTTACCTTCGGTAATCGAAAGTTGTGTACTGTGCTTGTCACACCAGATTTTTTGTGTCGACATGTATTTAGTTTCCGACAGTATGGTATATTCGATTTTCAAGATGTAAAATTTATAAGTATGGGAAAATATTTATATTTTGTTACCATGGCAACCATTTCTCCTATCTTTTCTGTGGAGTACAAGAGTAAAGTGGTCTTCAGAAGATTTCAATCACAAAATGAGAATATACATTTTATTGAGAATCTAAAAAATAATTGATTTTTGAATTAAAAAAAAAATCGTTGGAGCAAATTTAGAGAAAATCGAAAAAAACTGAAAAACTACATCAGTAAAGTACTAGTACTCTTTGGCCGATTTTGTTCAAAAGCTTCAGTGTCACGTCCCAGGGGGGTGCCTAATTTAAATATAAAATTTCAACCTCCTAGCTCTTTTCGTTCTTGAGATATTTTGTTCACAGACACACACACAGACACACACACAGACAGACACACACACAGACAGACCATGTCGCGAAAACCACTTTTTTGGATTCAGGGGACCTCAAAACGTGAAGATCCATCAAAATCTCGACATCGAATTTTTGACATGAATCCAATACTTTCTCTCTCTATATATATTACATATATACATAGGTAAGAGAAAGTAATAGAATATTGATGTGATTCCTGATTTTTTAGGCCTTGAAAATGGTTTTTTGTAAAACCGAAACCAAAACATGCGCGATTGATCGACTATAATTAAGTTTTCCAATAAAAAGAAAAACCTTATCAAGCGATTTTTCTTTTCAAAAAAAGCCTTTCATCTGCTTACAATTGAGACAAGTAATCTCAGCAAATATAAGATTTCAAATTCTTATTTAAGCCATTTGGATAGCAAATGGCTTAAATAAAATCATCGGACTGCCTGGTATTGGAACCCGCGACTTTTGGTATAGAAGGCCAGCAAGCTAGCCACTACGCCAAGCCCGAGGACTTTTTTTTACTTTCTCATATTATTAATTGTTAAAATCCACAGCGACTTTTTGGCTAGAGAGGAATAGAGAGACTTTAAAGGCGACTTTTTTTTCCGCTCTCTAGTTATAACTCAATTTTGTTTATCCTTAAATCCAGAAAAATTTTTGTCACATAAATATTCATATCTAGATGAAAGATTTTATGGGCAAGTTGATATGAAATTGAATTTTATTAAAAATTAGTTCCTTTTATGATTTCAACTCACAATAAATTGACTTTATTATTAAATCTAAGAAGAGGTATTTGATCTTATTTGACATTATTGCCCAAGGGGAGGATATTCGTCTAGTTATAGCGCCCCAGACAGACTTTTGCCAATCGACGATGGCCCTTATTGGTCTCCCCCTTCCTTCCCTATCTTGATAGACGCAGGAGATAAGCAATCTGGAGGGTTAGAAAAATCCAAGCATGTGAATCAACCAGGAAATGATGCAGAAGGTAAAGGGGGCAAAATTGGATAGCACTTTGAGTAGATTGGCCCCTCCTCTTGATTGACAAGTTTAAGATGGAAGATTAGACTGCGAGATTGTTCACTCAGATAAAAATTGAATTTAATAAATTAATAATATATAGCGCAAGCCATGTTCCCTATTTGATGTCTTCATCTCGACTATTCATTTTCGATTTGCTTAATTACACTCTTCTCTTGTTTTATAATCATTAAAAAAATATTATTAATATTAACACATTCTTCGAGCTTGTAGTTGCCAAGCAAAAGTTACCCGAGCTAATTGTAAGCCGAGCTTTAGTCTGGTGTGACTGGCGCACAGCACACAACCTTCTCTTACCTTCGGTGATTGAAAGTTGTGTTCTCTGCTTGTCACAACAGATTTTATGTGTCGACATATATTTAGTTTCCGCCGATATATTAGTATTCAAGATGTAAAATTTATAAGTATGAGAAAATATTTATATTTTATTACCTGGGCAAACATTTCTCCTATCTTTCCTATGAAGTACAAGAGTAAAGTGTGCTTCAAACAATTTCAATATACATTTGAAAGAGCATCTAAAAAATAATTTATTTTTGAATTTTAATCAAAATAGTTAGAGCGAATTTTGAGAAAATCATAAAAAAACTGAAAAAGTGCATCAGTAAAGTACTAGTACTCTTTGGCCGATTTTGGTCAAAAGCTTCGTGTCACGTGCCATGAGGGTACCTAACTTAAATATAAAATTTCAACCTCCTAGCTCTTTTCGTTCTTGAGATATTTTGTTCACAGACACAGACAGACAGACAGTTATGAAAGGTTGAAATTTTATATTTAAGTTAGGCACCTCCCTGGGAAGTGACACGAAGCTTTTGAACAAAATAGGCCAAAGAGTACTAGTACTTTACTGATGTACTTTTTCAGTTTTTTTCGATTTTCTCAACGCTCCAACGATTATGATTAAAATTCATAAATCAATTATTTTTTAGTTGTTCTTTAAAATGTATATTCTCATTTTGCTCTCAAAATTATTTGAAACACACTTACTATTTTACTTCATAGGCAGTGCCGGATTACCCATTAGACGGAGTAGTCGCCTATGGGCCCCGCGCTTTTTAGGGCCCCGCAACATTTGATTTAAAAAAAAATCTTTTTATGCATACTTAAACTTAAAAAAAAAAAAAAAAGAAAAAACGCTATCCTTGGATGGACGGAAAATTTTTCGCAGGGCGGAAAAATAAAGTTTTTTAAAAAAAGATAAAATAATTTGAACGGAAGGGGAAAAAATGTTCCGCAGTACAGGGAAATTTTTTTTAGCAAGGCGGCAAATATTTCCGCCATTCTATAAAATAATTTTCACGGGAGGAAAAACAAAGTTTAGAAAAAATAATTTTTTCGGAGGGCGGAAAAAAAATTTCTATATACACCCCTTGTAAAATTATTAGCCGACAGGGTGCCGAGATTTTGACTGCCTAAGGGCTACCATGTTGCTTAATCCGGCATTATTCATAGGAAAGATAGGAGAAATGGTTGCCATGGTAACAAAATATAAATATTTTCCCATAATTATAAATTTTACATCTTGAATTATAATATACAGGGTATCGACAAGCACAGAATACAACTTGCGATGACTAAAGGTAAGAGAAAGTTGTGTGCTGTGTGATAGTCACACCAGATTTTTTATATTAAATTCATTACATTGCAAATTGCATATCTATTAGCCTTTTTTAAATTTTTTCTCATTAATAATTAAACAACCTTTTTTTTGTTTAGTCGAAAATATGATTAGCGCAAAAACATCATTAATTACTCGACTTGTAAGCCAAATTAAACGCTATTGATAAAAATAATCAACTATCTGTTGAAAATTTCATGTTTAATTTTTTTATTTTTTTTTTTGTGTACTTTAAATAAATCCTTTAAAGTTGTTAGTGTCCGTGTGGTATTTTTTAAAATTGTCTGATGTAAAAGTTTACAAATGCCTGGACGAGAATAACGATATTGGCCTCTTCTTATTTCTTTAGATTTAACTGCCGCAAACCTTTTGTTGCCCCGGGAGTATATAAGGGAGGACCGAGGGGCCTCTTTATACATCTTTGCATATAAACGGGAATAATGCAATTTTCTAAAAATTTTTGTTTGAAAAAGTGCGTCGCATAAATAAAAGTTATAAAAAATGAAATATATTAATATTTAAGCATTTATTAAGGTGCGCGTCTCGGGGTGCTAATTTTGGGAATTTCCAGCGGCCACAATTTTGAAGCTATCGAGCTCATTT
>JAKCPI010004646.1:0-32011 GCA_023213315.1 Euborellia annulipes
TTAGGCCGGTATTCATAATCGAGACTTATTGAACAAGTCAGACTAAACTAATTGCTTAAGTTCACTTTCGATTCATAGTCACAAACAAGCAATCCTTTGAGTCACTGCAAACAAGCAGCACCTGGGGAGACTTGACAAAGTAAAGACTTGTTACCTAGGTCACTAACCCTTACTTATTCGATGTTTTCGTTATTCCAGAGTTATTTCTTAAGCCAAGACTAGTTTCAAATAAGTTCGTTCGATTTCATAGTTATTTTTCATGCGGACTAGATAGCAAACAAGTCAGATTTTAACTAGTCAAGTCGAGAGGTGACTTGAGTCTTTGTTTTTGACAGCAGTTGTCAGATTTTAATTTTTCAAATTATCATAAAAGTAAAAAATTAAGGTAAGAATTAATTATTAAATTAAATTATTATTAAATAACATTATTATTTATTCAAATTTCCACTTGGAATATAATAATTAATAAAAATATATTTTTTTGCAGTTCTATTTTGGAAATTATAGTTTATAAAAAAAGAAGAGCATTATTATATTATTATAAAAGGTAAATGAATACTTTGTTTTAAATAACTATTAATTATCATGGGGGGGACAGCTCTATGGGAAGAATGTTTATAAGTTTTTAGTTGTCTGATATGTGGCTAGATGGCAATACTAGACTAGTTAAAAATTTATCCTGTAGAAGTTCGTTCCATTCGCCAACAAAATAACATTGTTTCATGAGTTTAATAACAAATAAAAAAAACATTATAAATTTGATTTAAATAAAATTGTAACGTTCCCTACTCAATTAATCCCACGCAATTATTGCCCTTTAATATGCCCTAAGTGTTTAAAAAATGGAAAAGAAAGAAGTAAGTTCTTAATTTGTTCCTCTTATAATTAAATTTAATTATAATTTTTTTACAATTTTCAATAAATTTTTTAACACTAATTTCTCTTTTTTCATTTACTGTTCATTTTCAAATAATTGTTTTAATCTTTTTTTTTATTTTATCATACCGATGAACGTATATATTAATATCAAGGGCGGATACGGGGGGGGGTAAATGTGGTAATTATCCCCCCCCCCGAGATTTGAAAAAAAAATACTTTTTTTTTCGAAAATAAATTTATTTTTAATGAAAAATTTTAAAATCTAATACTTAAAAGTTTGATTTGTATTTATATTCTGGCAAACAAGTACAGAATGCGCCTTTAAATTACCGAAACAAGAGAAAAATTGCGTGCTGTGCGACCGGTCACACCAGATTACCCCATCTCCCCCGAGAAACACCTCTGGATCCGCCCTTGATTAATATACAGAAAATATTGAATAAATATCAAAAATTCAATACGGATTGGACGAGATTTTTCCTGTGCAACTATCACTCCAGTATTTGAAACAAATTAAATTTTTCGTGAGCAGTTTTTTTTTTTTTTTTTTATTTAAGGTCTTTTTCGGCATCTAATGCCATTTAGACCCCTTCCCTATTAAGTTCAAATGATTAGTAGCCAATTCAAATTAAATAAATTTTTTCTCGCTTGGGACGGGACGCGAACGCGGGACCTTAGGCACGAGAAGCTAATGTCTCCTCTCTGAGCCACGGGTCTCCCGCGCAAAATAATAGGTCGATACGCGTATAGAGGGCGCTAAACTTATAAACAATTTTTAACCTGGAGCTGTCCCATCTTGATTGTATGATCTGTGTTAATTATTTAAATTTACATTTGGAATATAATCTTTAATAATAACTAAAATATTTATTTTAGATGGACTTGCACACAATTATGATTTAAATTTATATTGTGGAAGTGTTTTTTATGATGAACTAAAGTGTTGATAGTTAATAAAATAAAACACGGTAGTTTTTTGGTTGCAGGTCAATTTTCGACTGAACATTCAGTTCAGATGGTTATAAATCATAATCTTCAGGCTTGGAAATCACAATCAAGTTATATTTACTATAATAAATGAATGCTTTCATTTCTTTATAATATAAAAATACATTTTAGTTTTATGATTAACAAAATATTAAATAAATTAAATTTTCATTGTACATGTAATATTTGTTATTTACCTAAAGAAACCAAAAATCCTTTGTAAAGATATTTAAGAACAATTCTTAGCTTATTTTTTCCAAATGATGTGTCTATATATTTTTTTTATTAATAAATATATATTTCTATGTATATTAAGGCCTTATTATAGTTTTTAACCTAAAAAGGTTTTTAATTCAGCTGTCCTTGTGTATTATTTTTTTTTTTTTAATTTTTATATTTTTGTAAAAAAATTAATTATTTTTTTTTTAATTTTTATATTTTTGTAAAAAAATTAATTATTTTTAATTAAATGTTTTAATTTATAGTATTTATTTAAATTAATTTCAATTTTTATTATGTTGCCTACTTCACAAAACGTCAAATTATTTTTTCACAATAATATAATATTTCTGTAATATTTTATTCTTTGAAATTTTCGACTCGCCATATTAGCCGAAGGTTGCCGATTGTATCCGATCGGAGCCGAGAATAGCCGAAGTCGTTGACTTGACGAAGCAATTGGTTTGGCAAACAAGCAATGTTTATTGGAACACTGACTTCAAAAAGTCTTGCTTGAATAATGTTTATGAAATCATAAGCGAACTAGATCGACTTGTTCAAAAAAGTCTTACTTCATGGAGTCAGACTTAAGCACAAAAACAAGTTTCAATTATGAATACGGCCCTTAACGTTATTACTTTTTTTCTTTAAAAATTTCAAAATGTAGCTATAGAAAAAGAAATAAACTAGCTGCACTATCCGCTTTCGGAGGGCCCTCGTCTTTTTTACTTTCTCTTACACATGTATATATATATGTAAAAAAAACACCCACTTTTTTCCCATTCACACTCACATTCACACAGTCTTTTTGGCAACTTAGGCCATTTATGGGCCGTATTCATAATTGAAACTTGTTTTCGTGCTTAAGTCTGACTCCATGAAGTAAGACTTTTTTGAACAAGTCGATCTAGTTCGCTTATGATTTCATAAACATTATTCAAGCAAGACTTTTTGAAGTCAGAGTTCCAATAAACATTGCTTGTTTGCCAAACCAATTGCTTCGTCAAGTCAACGACTTCGGCTATTCTCGGCTCCGATCGGATACAATCGGCAACCTTCGGCTAATATGGCGAGTCGAAAATTTCAAAGAATAAAATATTACAGAAATATTATATTATTGTGAAAAAATAATTTGACGTTTTGTGAAGTAGGCAACATAATAAAAATTGAAATTAATTTAAATAAATACTATAAATTAAAACATTTAATTAAAAATAATTAATTTTTTTACAAAAATATAAAAATTAAACAAAAATTAATTAATTTTTTTTACAAAAATATAAAATTAAAAAAAAAAAATAAACAAGGACAGCTGAATTAAAAACCTTTTAGGTTAAAAACTATAATAAGGCCTTAATATACATAGAAATATATATTTATTAATAAAAAAAATATATAGACACATCATTTGGAAAAAATAAGCTAAGAATTGTTCTTAAATATCTTTACAAAGGATTTTTGGTTTCTTTAGGTAAATAACAAATATTACATGTACAATGAAAATTTAATTTATTTAAAATTTTGTTAATCATAAAACTAAAATGTATTTTTATATTAAAAAGAAATGAAAGCATTCATATACTATACTAAATATAACTTGATTGTGATTTCCAAGCCTAAAGATTATGATTTATAACCATCTGAACTGAATGTTCAGTCGAAAATTGACCTGCAACCAAAAAACTACCGTGTTTTATTTTATTAACTATCAACTTCTCAGTTCATCATAAAAAACATTTCCACAATTTAAATTTAAATCATAATTGTGTGTGCAAGTCCATCTAAAATAAATATTTTAGTTATTATTAAAGATTATATTCCAAATGTAAATTTAAATAATTAATAGTTATTTAAAACAAAGTATTCATTTACCTTTTATAATAATATAATAATGCTCTTCTTTTTTTATAAGCTATAATTTACAAAAAGGGCTGCAAAAAAATATATTTTTATTAATTATTATATTCCAAGTGGAAATTTGAATGAATAATAATGTTATTTAATAATAATTTAATTTAATAATTAATTCTTACCTTAATTTTTTACTTTTATGATAGTTTGAAAATTAAAATCTGACAACTGCTGTCAAAAACAAAGACTCAAGTCACCTCTCGACTTGACTTGTTAAATTCTGACTTGTTTGCTATCTAGTCCGCATGAAAAATAACTATGAAATCGAACGAACTTATTTGAAACTAGTCTTGGCTTAAGAAATAACTCTGAATAACGAAAACATCGAATAAGTAAGGGTTAGTGACCTAGGTAACAAGTCTTTACTTTGTCAAGTCTCCCCAGGTGCTGCTTGTTTGCAGTGACTCAAAGGATTGCTTGTTTGTGACTATGAATCGAAAGTGAACTTAAGCAATTACTTTAGTCTGACTTGTTCAATAAGTCTCGATTATGAATACCGGCCTAAGACTTTTTAAACGATACTCGTATATTTAATATATCTATTGGAGGACCAGGCATTCTTATTTAAGCCATTTGGTATCCAAATGGCTTAAATAAAATCATCGGACTGCCTGGTGTCCGAACCCGAGACGTTCGGTATAGAAGGGAGGCACGCTACCAACTAGACCAAGCCCGGGGCATTTTCCCAAACTTATTGAATTCTAATGTACCGAACTAAATATATGTGGCCTACGGGCTTGGTGTAGGGGTTAGCGTGCTAATCTCGTATACCGAACGCGACGGGTTCGGACCCCAGGCAGTCCGATGATTTTATTTAAGCCATTTGGATAGCAAATGACTTAAATAGAAATGCCTGGACCCCCAATAGATATTATAAATAACATCCCTGGTCTAAAGTAAATATTCATTTCTGATTTATTAAGAAATATATATAATTGCTTTTATATATAATTTCAACATCCAAGTTTTTTTTCATTCTTTAAATATTTTGACAGACAGACCATGTTGGAAAAATCACTTTTTTAGATCCAGGGGACCTCAAAATTTGTATAATATACCCTGTATATCGATCAAAATCTCGACATCGAATTTTTGACATGAATCCAATACTTTCTCTCTCTCTCTCTATATATATAGATAGGTAAAAGAAAGTAAACATGTATTAAATTACAAAACATTAATTTATTATCTCTCTGTTAATTAAATCATGTTTTACAAACAAAAAATAAATAAATAAATTCACCTGCACAGGAATACGGGTTGAATAAATAATTCCAAAAAGATTAATCGACATTCAATCTTGTTAATAATTAAAATTAACACAAAACAAAAGAAAAAGCAATAACGTCAATAAATAAAATATCATTTTTTTTATTATTTACCCCCCCCCCCCCCACACACACACACATACACAAGAATAAAAAATTCGCGCATCTGCTCCGTTTTCTTTTCCATTATTATCTTTCGATACTTTTTTTTTTTTTTTTTATATGACAACTCTATAAATCCTCTCTTGTTCCCTCCCTCCTCTCTCTCTCTCTCTTTTGCTTCAGTTGCTTTCATGTCTACATTTTTTTTTTTTATCTTTTCCGTCCTTCCGTTGGCTGTCTCTGATAAAGCCCTTCATTCCTACATTCATTTATTCCTCGGTCACCTCACCACCTCCCCTTTTATTTATTCTTGCGTTTTTATAAGCTCTTTTTTATTATTCAAATCAAATTAACCAATCAAGCAAAAGGCGAGAATCTTACACAGAAAAAAAAACGAAGTGGAAATGTATTCAAAATAAACAGACATTAGATGGAATTCGTTAAAGAAAGGAGAAGAAAAAAAAAGAAAAGTGTTGGAGTTATTTTTGGTTTTAAAAATTTTCTTTTTTTCAATTTACAAAAAAAAAAAAAAGAGTTAAGCCTATCTAGTGAAAAGAGAATCATTTTTTTTTTAATAATTGAAAAAATTGTTTAGAGTTGCGTTATCATGAATTTTTAAGTCGAGAGTATTGGGATATACAGGGTGTTTCTAACGGAGAGGTTTCAGGGGGTGGTTTTATAATAATAGGAGAAATGGTTGCCATGGTAACAAAATATAAATATTTTCCCATGTTTATTTATTTATTTGAAATTCCTATCGGGATCCCCGTTTATTTACCCGAGATGCTTAAGTGCACGAAGACACACACCTCAAACCCAACCGGCCTCTGGCCGTAGCCATCTACCGGCACCCCGTGTAGTTACATCATTTCCTATCTCTAACTCCTCCTCCTTCCTTCGTTTCTAGCTAGTGAACTAACTAGCTAGTGTCCAACCGGCTCCTTTAATCCAACATTTTCTATGCTAGGGAAGATGCCCTAGTTTGAGGAGGGACTTCCTCAGCACCGGCATGTAGCCTACTCCTTTCGAAGAATGCATCACTGAGAGGGAACCTTCTTTACGTCCCTTCCACAGGACGGGATGTCACAGCAACTCCCTCTCCTCGTAAGAGTTGCCTGGGGGCCATATTGCTGGAATGATCCTATATTCCAATCCAGGGCTTTCTTGAGGATTTATTTACTTTAAATAGATATTTTTATTTAATAAAAGAATCCCTCACGCCCAGGATTTGAACAGAGATCTTCTTTGTAGAGGCTGACACCCTAGCCCACTACACCAGCGAGCCCCCGTTTATAAATTGTGTATTTCTTGAATTCTTATATATCGGCAGAAACTAAATATATCTCAACAAAAAAAAATCTTGTTCAACACACAACTTTCTCTTAGCTTCGGTAATCGAAAGTTGGGTACTGTGCGACCAGTCACACCAGATTTTTTTTGTCTTTTCGGCATGTTTTTAGGTCCAAATAGTTGATTCGTAACAAGCAATGTAGTAGCTCAGAGGTAGAGCATTAGCTTCTGGTGCCATAAGACTCAAAAGTTCGCATCTTCTTTAAGTGGAAAAATCTACAGTATTTCTATTGAATTTGATACCAATCATTTGGGGTCTCAAATAGAACCAAATGCCGAAAAAAAAATTAAAATAAACATAGGCATTATATTTTTTTAAACAATGTTGAAGAAGAGTGCAACTTAATAACTTAATATACCTTTTTACTTTCTCTTACCTATGTATATATGTAATATATATATAGAGAGAAAGTATTGGTTTCATGTCAAAAATTCGATGTCGAGATTTTGATGCATCTTCACGTTTTGAGGTCCCCTGAATCCAAAAAAGTGGTTTTCGCGACATGGTCTGTCTGTCTGTCTGTGTGTGTGTGTGTGTGTGTGTGTGTGTGTGTGTGTGTGTGTGTGTGTGTGTCTGTGTGTGTTCAATTTTAAGCATGAAGGAATTGAGCTATGAGGCTGAAATTTTATATTTAAGTTAAACACCCCCCGGGACCGACAAAATAAGCTTTTAATCAAAATCGGCCAAAAAGTACTAGTACTTTACTGATGTACTTTTTCAGTTTTTTTCGATTTTCTCAAAATTCGCTCTAACGATTTTGATTAAAATTCAAAAATCAATTATTTATTAGATGCTCTTTCAAATGTATATTCGCGTTTTGCCCTCAAAATTGTTAGAAGCACACTTTACTCTTGTTCTTCATAGGAAAGATAGAAATGGTTGCCATGGTAACCGAATTTAAATCTTTTTCTTTTTATTAGATTAAAAATCAATTATTATTTAAACACCCATTTTTTTTTTCGGAGAATACATATCTCTCTCTCTCACAAAACTATCTTCTCTCTTTCTACGCGTTTTAAATTTTTCTACCTTATCTTCGCATTTGGCCAATGTTAATTTCCTATAGGGATTTGTATGTTAATTTCGATTCAAAAGGGGGTCCCCTTTGGAACTTTTTACGCATTTAAAATTTTTTTTTCCAATTCTTATGAAATTTTGTATTTATTTACGAATCTATATTGTGTATAAAATGTCCAAATATGAGATTAAAATTTTGAAAAATAACCATAGTTTATTTCAAGCAGTCAACATTTAAAATGCAAGTTTGAAACTAAGGTGCTATGGGAAACTAAATATATCTCGACACAAAAAATCTGGTGTGACCAGCACAGTGCACAACTTTCTCTTACCGAAGGGTAAGAGAAAGTTGTGTGCTGTGCGCCAGTCACACCAGATTTTTTCTCTTCGATATTACATTTAATCAACCGTTGAATAGTTAAGAACAATCAGAGAATATCAATAACCCCTATGACGTCACAATTTCGTGCTCTATTTTTCCAAAAACTCACTGTTTGTTTGTTGCTCTGGTTGTTTCCCCCCCTCTAATGTCTGCCCTGTTCTTTTTCTTCTTCTAAAATGTTTCTTATATTCTAATAATAAACCCAGAATAATAATAATAAAAAAAAAGATATAAATTATAATAAGTTTATAAATAAAAAGTTGGTATTAAAATGGAATTTGCGATTCAAGAAGAACTTTTTTTTTCTTTTTTTTCTACTCGAGTATCGAGATTTAATTAGAAATAGCATGAAATATTTTTTACTACCTCTCTCTCGCTCTGAGTGAAGTGAAGTTATGATTAAAATATGCTAATATATGCACATTTTAATTAAAATAAAGTCTAGCTGTCCATTTGCACACAAAATTGCGTGCACACACACACACACACACCAAACTAAATTTCATGGGCCAACATTGGACCTTTCTCTCACTTGAACGATCTATTTTCAAGATGATTATGGACTTTAGTAATTGACTCACCAAAATGGTAAAGAGGTTTATTTATAAAATATATATTAAAAAAAGGAAATATATGCAATATGGAGAATAAGAGAGAGAGAGATAAAAGGAAATTTAATTTTTTCGTTGTTTTATTGGCTATTCAGAAAATTTTTATATCTAATTAATATTAATATTACAGGAGTTCGGGCCTGGCTGGAGGGAATAATAATAGAAAGATCTTTTCAAATAAATTTATTGACAACCCGCTCCCGAGGCACCAGTCCTCGGTGGCTAGGTCCAAACAAACACAGTACATATTTAAATACAATAACAACAAAACAAAAGGAAATAAAAATAGAAATGTGTGCCCAATAACACTCAACATGTTCATACATTTCCATTGAAAGATATTTTTAAAAAATCAACAATCACAAAGTTTGCGTAAGCCAGGAGAAAACGTCGCATTAGCCATCCCGTCATTTGTCTTTAGCTGTTAAGGAAAATCTGGCCAAAAACCTTAACAAGGATGGTATGACCTCTACCTGAACTATTCTCAGGTTGAGGTAAACCATACAACAATAATTGAATATCGGAAATGTGTCTCAACTAGGTTAATCCTTGTAGACACCGGAAATAGGTCTGCGCCTCTCTTGAATTGCGACAAATTTCTTAAGACTCTATTTGTCATATAAGAGACGTGCTCTCTCCAACTCAGTAGGATTTTTTTTTTTTTGGAATGGGTGCATAAGGTCCGAAGACCTATAAATGACCAGTGGTCACATGCAGCCAGGAAGAATATAGTAAAAAAAAATAAAGGAGAAGCATAAAAGGAGAACTGAACTGCGGGAAGATGCCTGTTGAGATTAGAATTGAAAGTCTAAAGATTGTAGGTTTTGGAGAAGATAGACTCATGAAGCGTGTTACGGGAGGTCAAGAGGACAAAGGAAGATTGGAATTGATTAGTTCTGTTAGTTGAGAGATGAATAGCATAGGGATGCTGGGACGATTCCTCCCTTGTGTTCCTTGTATATGTTGCATTGGGTGGAATAATTGATTTCAATTCGGCTGAACATTGACCATGATAATACCTGTAGAAGAGAGTGAGTGCAGAAACCCTTCTTCTATGATCTAGTGACTGTAGAGATGCGGTGAGGGTAGAATCACCGATTAATCTAATTGCGCGCCTCTGTATAGTGTCCAAGGAAGAGAGAGCGTCTTTCGACGCCCCTCGCCCAAGATGGGAAACTTATTCAAGACACGACCGAATTTGGTCTTTATAGAGGGTTAGGAGTTGTTGGGAGGAAAAGTATCGCTTCGTTTTGAATAGGAAACCTAATTTCCTTGCGGTATATTTAACCACAGAAGAAATGTGGGTACTAGAGATCAGATGTAATTGTCGCTCCCAGAACAGAAAACGAATCTTTGAACTCTAGATTATTAGGCCCGGCGCACATTGAACGCAGCCGAGGCGCAGCCGAGGTGGAGTGGAGGCGCAGCATAGGAATAGGCCTCTGTCAGGTCACCGCACATTGAACGCAGTACTGCGTTGCCTCTGTTGCAAACATGTCATTTGAAATGGAGGAAAAAATCTTAAATATTTATGAATTTAGTTTTAAAATTGTATTTTGTTTCAAGAAAAAAAAATAATCATTTTAATATATTGAAATTCAATCATTGCATTTGAGAATTAAACATATTAAAATGAAATTCAATCACAAAATATTTAGTTTTCGTGTTAAATTTAAATTATTAGCATAATTATTATATATATATTATCATATATTATTAGCACAATTCATGTTGAGGAGGCCAATCGAGAAGATTCAGAAGGATTCAATTTTATTTTATTTGTTTTTGTTTTATAATTTTTATATTATCTAAAAAAAAAAAGTTTCTCCACTTTAAGTTTCTTGGAGGGGAGAAAAAAATTTTGCCCCCCCCCCCCCAAGCAGATATCCTGGCTACACTACTGTGTTCTATTATACAGTTTCAAACTCGCCCTTCCTCCCCCTATCCCAAGATGTCTAAAAAAAATTTAATTATGTTAAACTAATAAAAGTTTTCTCACCATTCGTAAAATTTAGCTCTGAAGCAATCTGATCGCACAGATCATCCTTCAATTTTGTCCGCATGTAATCCGGGTGGGTTGTATCGTACAACACGGGATGATCTTGGACTAATTGGAATTGTTCCATACTATTAACTTATAAAAAGGTAATAAATCAAATAAAAATAAATAAAAGTTAAAGTTAAAAAGCTCGCAGAGGCGACAGAGGACGTAGGAAACTGTGTTGCTACCACAACCAGACAGAGGCTCTGCAGAGTTATTCCTCTGCTACGCCTGCCCTCTGTCCAATGTGCGCTGCCCTATTGAAACGCGTGTATTACAAAAAGACCTCTGCCTCGGCTCTGCCTCGGCTGCGCCTCTGCTGCGTTCAATGTGCGCCGGGCCTTATTGTTGTAAATAAGAGGAGAGCAAATTCTATTTTTTTGTCTAGAAATTAGACAACATTGGGGAATTGAATTTTATTTCATTGATGTTTCTCCATTCCCCCAAGAGACCATAATTAATCGACGACACTGTCCCCAGACGACTCGTGGATGAGGATTCACCAGTTCTGACTGAGAGTAGAGTACTGTCATCATTGATCCCCATACCCAAGTTCGTCAGAGCGCTTTCGAAATACAAGGGCTGATCATCCACCATCACCTTTGGATCACCCTCATCAAATCTTTCTAGTCTTTGTTTTTATTAAGTTGATGGCCGCCCAGGAACTAACGATTTCAACATCCAACCCTCTCAATTCGTCTATGATAATCATGAGAAGAATCTCCGAGGATATATGTAAGTGGTCAGCATAAAGCTGATACTCACAATAGACTAATTTGGGAAGATCACTACTGTATATTGCAAAAAGCAGCGGGGCCCCTTCCCTGTGGCACCCCAGCATACTCTACCAGCAGTGCACCATTGTTCGAATCAAACACTATCCGTGGTCTCTATGATAAATGGGAATCAAACGAGGCACACTCTGAGAGAAACTCATTGAATTCATCTATTTTAGAAGCAGCCCATGATCACAGGATCAAATGCTTTTTTCATATCAAATAGCACCAATTATCTTCTTATTATCTACTGCGAGCTTAACGTAGCAGTCAGGAGATTAAATAAAAAAACTTTTAATGAATTATTAAATTATCGACGCTAATCACAGTGTAAATTAATTCGATACACCAGATTTTTTTTAAAATTGATTGGAATGCCAACTCCTGGCCTCTAGCACAAGTGTATCACTGTGCTATAGGTCAACAAAATGATTAGATATTTTTATCTAAAATTATTACGTTTATGATTATATTTATTTTACTAGAAGCCACCAAGCAAATTCTTCTACTTTTTCCAATTTCCTAACGGATACTAGAGTAATCTTTTTATAATTTGCATTTGTAATGGTTTTCTTAATTTCCGGTAATTTATTTAACCACCACTTGGAGGAATATTGATGATGATAGGAATGTAATATAATAATAACCATTATTCTTTCTTTTCTTGCAGGTGGGCTCTCTGGGCCGAAGCTTCCCTTCAATTTCCTCTCTAAGCTTCGTCTCTGCCCTTGCGTTCAACCAGGATAAAACGGTGAGTAGATCTACTAGAAAATTTCATAATTTAATTTAAAAAAAAATGCTAAAAGAAACACAAAACTATGAATTAAAAAATGTTTACAACATCATTTCGTGAACCGTGACGTCATTTCGACTTTTTCTTGGGGGGAGGGGAACTTTTAACATTTGCATCAGTAGAAACTAAACAAACTAAAAAAATCTATTTATCATCATTTTTATGATGTAGATTAAAAAGAAATCAGGTTTCCGACAGTATATGTATGTGTATGTATATCAGCTGTACCAGATGTATGCATATGATTTTTTCCGGTTTTTATGGTTAAGAAAACACGCGATTTTCAAGGGAAATTAATTAAAACAGCCGACTTAACCATATGAACAGATTTATTATGATGTAATTTATTATTCCTTTTCTTTGTAAAATGTTGGTTGTAACGTATATTGTTTATAGTAATTTATTTGTACCATGTTATTAGATGATATTTATTTTTATAATCAGTATTGTTATACAATAATATGTAATTTTATAATATTTATTTTGTATTAAAGGTTTAAACCTTTGAAACATAACCTAGTGTTTAATTTGTATATTTAATTTTAATTTACAAAATGTTTCAACGAGAACCAACGGTCGAAAGTTTAAATCTTATTTATATGTTATATGTATTTTGATAATTGTATTTTGTAAAAAGTTTTTATCCCTATGGCCTCGGCTCAAAGGGCAAATAAAAAAAAAAAAAAAAAAAAAGGGAAATTAATTGTTTTTTTTTTTTTTATTCAAAATATTGGCCATAGGCTTCTACACATTTCGCTGAACTTTCAGGTAAATCATGAATAAATACCATGCCCGAAAAACCGCTTGTCTTTTGCGGGAAACCATTCGTCGACCCATTTTTTAACTTTCTCGAAATTGCTGAACTGGTGCCCGATTGACGCGAAGAGGTCAGATAGTCAGATGCTGCCAGGTCTGGAGAGTACAGCGGGTGCAGAAGGATATCCCATCTAAGCAATTTCAACATATCTTTCACTGGTTTTGTCGTATGAGACGGCGCATTATCGAGTAACAAAATCACTTTGCCATTCCGGTCGTTCCCCATTGCTTGCAAACGTCTGCTGATTGTTTCTTGTGACACATTTAACTCTTTTGCCAATTGCTGTTGAGTTTGAGTTGGATCATCATCCAATAACTCCTGCAATTGCTCGTCTTCGCACTTTTGTGCCCCACCAGAGCGCTCACATTAAAATCACCACTTTTAAATTGTCGTCATGTTTAGCATGTTCATCCTAAGTTTCTTCGAACAAACGATAACTTTCAACAGCTTTTTGTTTTGTTGAAATAAGAAAATCAAAGCGTGCCAAGAATGTTTCTTTTCAGGCACAAAATCAGACATGATCACTGTACGATAAAACAAAGACGGCTAGTTTTTGTGAATATTGAATAGAAGCATAGGCGTAGCCAGAAATTTTTGATGGGGGGGTTTAGGATTTCTCCCCCCCCTTCCCCGATTAATAGGGCAGTGCAAGGCGTCTAATGAAATATATGACTTGCCACTTGCCCCACCTTCGCTTCGCTCCCCCTGGACCCCCCTCAAGGTGGCTCGGGCTCGCCATTTCTTAATTAATTGCCGCAATTTTTCAATCAACTCGTATCAGGCAATCAAAAATGCATCTCTCTTAAATTTATTTACAAGAGCCTAAAATACCGAAGTGTCCCTGTTTCTCTTGATCAGAGTCACATCTCAATCTCTTTTAGAAAAAAAAATAATAAATTTATTTATATAATAATTTTTATTATTTTTCATTTGCGAGATTTAATCAATTTTCAGCGGCTTTAATTTTTTATAAAGCATCACAAAAATCAAATTTTTTCAATTGAAAAATTCTGAATTTTCTCGAATTTTTTGCGTTTTATTTAATTTTTTTTTTTTTTTAAGCTAGAGAAAATTATTATATTTTACTTTCTCTTACCCTATATATGAAATATATAGAGAGAAAAAGTATTTTGTATTATAGAGCTTAAATATCTAGTCATGGCTTGGGTCCAATGGGGGGGGTTTGAACCCCCAAACCCCCCCCCCCGTGGCTACGCCTATGAATAGAAGTTTCACTAATATGAATATAGACTATACGTTTTTATTTTAATGTATTTCATAAATTAACAGCTAATGTTTCGGTTTAGAGATCGACCATCATCAGAGTCGGAAGATGGCCATTTTAGCGTGAAGGTTAGATATAAGTATAATGAAAATAGTAAAAAATGTTACAAATTTGACCAAATGTACCATACTATCATCGACAAAAGTATTGAGACCAACGCACAGGATTTAGGCAACCCAAATGACAGAGGCCTATATTGGACAGAACATATATTTAATATTCGTTGATAGTTTGGGCTGGAAGTTGAAATTATTAAGTAGGAGAAGGAAACCAGCGCCTCTTTTCCACCATACACACTATTTATTTGCAAATATTTCGGGTTGCAGTACGCCACCCATCATCAGTGCAGCGACTATATATACAATGCAAAATACAAAATAAAATAAAATAAAATTATAAAATTATTATACAGAAAATATTCAAAAATTGGCTTACATAGTTTTGGTGGTGGATGTAGTCTATATTTTTGCCTCTGTTTGTATAAATGCTTGCCATTCTCATAGTGATGTTCTTAAAATAGGATAGGCCATTCTCATAGTGATGTTCTTAAAATAGGAACATCACTATGAGAATGGCAAGCATTTATACAAACAGAGGCAAAAATATAGACGACATCCACCACCAAAACTATGTAAGCCAATTTTGAATATTTTCTGTATAATAATTTTATAATTTTATTTTATTTTATTTTGTATTTTGCATTGTATATATAGTCGCTGCACTGATGATGGGTGGCGTACTGCAACCCGGAAATATTTGCAAATAAATAGTGTGTATGGTGGAAAAGAGGCGCTGGTTTCCTTCTCCTACTTAATAATATATTTAATATGTCGACACAAAAAATCTGGTGTGACAAGCACTGAACAAAACTTCCGATTACTGAAGGTAAGAGAAAGTTGTGTGCTGTGTGACTTGTCAGTCACATCTGATTTTTTTAATTTGTTTAAGATCTTTTTTGGCATCTGATATCCCAACTCAATTGAGGAGCTATCTCTATTACATCTTGCTACCCAATCCAATGTTCGAGTGGTTAAATAGAGCGACAAATGTCAATAATTAATTATCAAAGGTAGGAGGGAGTGGGTTCTGATCTAAGACTGTCTGATGAGTAACGAAACCTCGAGTCATACCACCAGGAGTTAATGCTTTACCTCTCTCTGCTCAAAGGGTCAGGAGCTGAGATATAATTTGTCCATTTTCACAAGTTGAATATTCCCTGTTCTTGACAGGAAAAGCATTTCTCAGATTAGTGTCTAAATAAAATATTGTTTTGGCTGGAATTAAAAAAGAAAAGTTTTTTTTTAGAATAATTTAATGCGATTATCATTGTCCCATAAAGAATTCTCTCGTATTCATAGAGAAAGAATTGTTTTTTCTCTTCTTCATAATAATTATCTTTCCATTCTCTTCTTCTTGATATGTGTCTAAATATTTGCTCACCCATACATACACTTTACATCAACGTTATTTGACTGACTGCGATTGAAAAGTAAAAATATGTAGGCAGAGAGAGCGAGCGAATCCTCCTCTTCTAAGAGGATCGATTCCAAGTGAGAGAGAGAAAAATGCAAATATCTAGATAAATCTACATTCGATTCATCTTCTTATTCGAGGCTGTTGAAGGACTAAATGATTAGAGATATTTTGCTTGCATGAGCTGACTGAAAAGTTGAAAAATCCTTTGCAAATTTTATATTAAGGATTGAAATCTTGGATAAATGAAATTGATCACTGAGCTTATATTCCACTCTGGAACAAAATAGTGAAAAGCTCATTGGATATGTTTATTGGATTTGTTGATTTGCCTTCTTTAGTACAATCATCAATTAGGCTTTTCGCAGATGATTGTGTCGTATATAGAATAGTGGATGGGGATAGTGATAGGACCATTTTACAGAATGATTTGACCAAATTGTAGAGTGGTGTAGTTCTAATTCGATGGAACTCAACCACTCTAAGTCAAGTTTAGTTAAGTTTGGTTGTAGAAGTTTGATTTCTTTTGAAAATTATTTTGTAAATGGAAATATTATCAATGAATCTAAATTTTATAAATATTTGGGAGTTCACATTCAGGCGAATTTAAAGTGGGATACCCATATAAATTTTATAGTGAATAAGGCATATAGGAAATTAGGGATGTTTGGGAGAGTTTTGAGAGGTACGTCTAGAGAAGTCAAGTCCAAAGTTTATCTAACTTATGTGAGACCTAATTTAGAGTATTGTTCAATGGTGTGGGACAAACATTCGCAGCAGTTAGAGGGGAAGATAGAAATGGTTCAGAGAAGGGCTGCTAGATTTGTTTTTGGAAAATTTGATAGATTTAGTAGTCCTTCTTTGATGATTAGAGAGTTAGGGGTGGGCTAGTCTATTAGAAAGGAGGGAGTGGGCAAATTGAGGGTAATGTTTAAAGCGTATCAAGGTATTAGGAGTTGGGAGGAGATAACAAGTAGATTTCGCGAACCAAATTATTATAGTAGGGTTGATCATAGGAGGAAAATTCAGAAGCCAAGATTCTTGAAGAATGTAGGATTGCATTCGTTGGTAGGATCTGGAATTGATTTGTGGAACGGTTTGTCTGTCACTACTTGGGATTATAGTCCTCTGCCCCCTATGATTAAATCTATAATAAATTTTGTCAAGTCTTAATGTGCTAGTTGTGTGAAATTTTTATTTAGTTCTTGATCGCAGAGAATAGTTGAGGTAGAGAGGGTCATACCATCCTTGTTAAGGTTTTGGCCAGGTTTTCCTTAACAGCTAAGGCGAATGTCGGGATGGCTAATGCGACGTTTACTCCTGGTCTCGTGGCTTGCGTGAATTTTTTGATATTGTTTTTTTTTATTTCTTTCGATGGAAATGCATGAACATGTTGATTGTTAATGGGCATGCATTTCTATTTATTTATTTATTTTATTTTATTTAATTATTTATTTTTTTTTTCTTTTTTCCTTTGTTTTGTTGTATTTGTTATTGTATTTAAATTTGTATTGTGTTTGTTGGACCAGCCACCGAGGACTGGTGCCTCTAAGCGGGTCGTAATAAATTTATTTATTTATTATTATTTATTTATTTATTTAAAAATAAGACAAGAAAATCTACCATTACAGGGGTACAACCCCTCCATATCCCCCTGGAATATATAAATATAATCAATGCAGGGGCGTATATAGAAATTTTTTTTCGGGGGGCCCCTCGCCTGAACTCAAAAGTTTTTCTACGGAACATTTTTTCTTTGGCGGAACCACCTTGCGGAAAAAATTTTCTTGGCCGTGGAAATCATTTTACCTTTTTTTTTAGAGACTCGAAATTTTTGCCATTTGGTATCCAAATAAAATAAAATAAATAAAAATTAAATAAAATCATCGGACTGCCTGGGGTCCGAACCCGCGGCGTTCGGTATAGAAGGTAGGCACGCTACCAATGACTCCAAGCCCGGGGGCGAAAGATATGTTGAAATGGGATATTCTTCTGCACCCGCTGTACTCTCCAGACCTGGCACCATCTGACTATCACCCCTTCGCGTCAATCGGGCACCAGTTCAGCAATTTCGAGAAAGTTGAAAAATGGATCAACGAATGGTTTCCCGCAAAAAACAAGCGGTTTTTCAGGCATGGTATTTATTCATGATTTACCTGAAAGTACGGCGAAATGTGTAGAAATCGATGGCCAATAATTTGAATAAAAAAAAAAAACAATTAATTTCCCTTGAAAATTACCTGTTTTCTTTACCATAGAAGCCGGAAAAAATCATATGCATACACCGGGTACAGCCAAGGGGGGTTCAAGAAAAGTTTTTCAAAAATTTAAGATTATTTTAGGGTATTTATAATTCAATTTTTTTTTTTTTTAGCTAGAGTAAATTATTATATTTTACTTTCTCCTACCCTATATGGAATATAATTTCTATTAAATATCTAGTCATGGCTTGGGTCCCATGGGGGGTTTAACCCCAAACCCCCCTAGCTACGCCTATGTCTCGATAAGTGGACTGATGATGGCGTAATTTCATTAAAGCCGAAACTGTTTCTTAAACAGAGAGTTTCATTTCGTGGAGACTAAGTAACTACCTGGCTGCCTACTCCTTTCATCTATTAATATTTTTAAAATCTTATAACTGCCATGCTTTAGCGTCGCCCAAAGCAGCGACCTTCAAAATCATACCTTTATAGAGAAGAAATTCTATTTCCGAATGACCCAATCGTTAAATCCTTTATTTATCTGGAAATTTTGAGCTGCATTTGTTGGCACTCAACATTTTTCTACCCTCCCCTATTTAATTTAAATTCACTCTCTTAAATATCATCAAGTCAAAAATATACCTTTAATTAATTCAATGAATTTCTTAAAGTAGAAATGGTTTTATCTTCTCCCTTTGAGTCTCAGGTTGTTTGTCCTCCCCTCCTACCCCCCTCTCTTTCCCTTTTATTAAAATAATCACATTTCATTCTCTCGTGCTTAGAATTCCGCTCATCTCAATTCTCTCCGTTTTTTTTTCTTTTTTTTTTTTTTAGAGAAAATCCGATAACGCCCTTTCAATTTATATTCATTCTTATTATTACAAAAAAAAAAAAACAACTTTGCAATTTAATTACTGTTAAATCAATTTGTGATTTCTTTACAAGAAGAATTCAAATATCGACCGAGAGATTTTTTTGAAGTGAAAATTATTTAGAACCAAATCTTTTGTTTATGTCCAGCCCTTGACCAAATTTTTCAACAATCGATTGATTAGAATAGAATACACTTTCTCTAAAAACTGGGTGTAGAATGAGATAGGAGAAATGGTTGCCATTATAACAGAATTTAAATCTTTTTCTTTTTATTAGATTAAAAATCAATTATTATTTAGATGCCCTTTTATTTTTATTTTATTTCTGTCTTTAATTGTTTCCGAGAAATCATATTCTCTCTCTCTCTCTCTCTCTCACTTGCAAACATTACCGTCTGTCTCTCTCTTTCTACTGGTTTTAAATTCACTTTCCGCCTTCTCCTTTCATAGGCCCAATTAATTTCCTATAGGGATTTGTATGTTAATTTCGATTCAAAAGGGGGTCCCCTTTGGAATTTTTTTTCCAATTCTTATGAAATTTTGTATTTAATTAGGATTCTATATTGTGTATAAAATGTTCAAATATGAGATTAAAATTTTGAAAAATAACCATAGTTTATTTCAAGCAGTCAACATTTAAAATGCAAGTTTGAAACTAAGGTGCTATGGGAAACTAAATATATCTCGACACAAAAAATCTGGTGTGACAGCACGGTGCACAACTTTCTCTTACCGAAGGGTGTGTGCTGTGCGCCAGTCACACCAGATTTTTTATTTTTTCAACCTGAATAATAATCAGTTGATAAATTAATCATTCACTTCACTAAAGATTTATTTTATTCAGAATTATTTATAAATACCAAGGGCGGTTCATTTTAGTAAAGTGATAAGTAGAAGGAAGTCATGATGAACGCAGCATATTTGATGAGAATTTAATCATAGAAATTGACATTTGAAATTTAAAGTGGGGGAGGGAGGGAGGGAGGGATTTGTTTAAGTAAAATTGTTTCAGTTTAAAGCTGTCTTGTTGTTCTTGTTCATCTATCAAGATGTCTGTCTGTCTGTCCCCCCCCCCGCCCCCCTCTCTGTAAGGGATGGATGGATGGATGGATGGATGGCAGAGTAGCAAGAACTAACTCCCCTTTATTACAGTCACGCAATTCTCGCGAACGCGCGAGATATTAATGCAATTTAATAATAAAACTTAATAATCAATCAATGTTGATTAACGAAAAAATGGGATTGAAGTAAAAAAAAAAAAAAAAAAAAGTAGGGAATGCCGTGACCTCTGCGAAAATAGTACAGGCTAAGTCAAAAAGAATGAAACTCATTTAAGGCCTTTATGAATAGGTGAATATAAAAGGAAATGGATCGTTGGAGCGAATTTTGAGAAAATCGAAAAAAAAACTGAAAAACTACATCAGTAAAGTACTAGTACTCTTTGGTCGATTTTGATTAAAAGCTTATTTTCACGCCCTAGGGGGGTGCCTAACTCAAATTAAAAATTTCAACTTCCTAGCTCAATTCCTTCATGCTTTAAATTGAACCCAGACACACTCACAGACACACAAATCATGTCGTGAAAACCAGTTTTTTTGATTCAGGGGACCTCAAAACGTGTATATCCATCAAAATCTCGACATCAAATTTTTGACATGAATCCAATAGACCTACTTTCTCTCTCTATATATTAACATATATATATAAAGGTAAGAGAAAGTAAAAAGAAATGGAAATAAATATTTTTTGACCAATTTATTTATTTTATTCAATCCCCGCCTCTCACCCCGTGACTGAGAGATTAGAGATGTTGACAAATGTCAATATTATTAATCTAAAAGCCAAGGGGAGTGGGTTCGGACGTCTTGTAGGATATGTAAGGGTGTAGGATAGGTAAGGGTTTCTCCAGAAATCCCCTGGTCGCTCCAAATTGCTATGACGTAGCCAGGGGGGGGGATAGGGGGGCCAATTCCCCACTGTCTTGCCCTGAAAATGTTTTGTCTATTTAAGAGCATCAAAAAATTAATTGATTTATAAATTATAATCAAAATCGTTGAGGTGAATTTTAAGAAAATAGAAAAAAATAACTGAAAAAGTACATCAGTAAAGTACTAGTACTTCGTGGCTTCGTCTCAAGCGCCAGGGGAGTGCTTAAGGGGCGTACAAGTATTAGGTAACGCAATTTTTGGAGATTTTTGCCCCCCCCTCCCCCCATGTAACGCGCCGTAACATTTTTCTGGACCCCCCCCCTAGACGTTACGTAACGCTCAAGTGGCCATTTTTATCTAAAAGTCACAATTATGTTGCGCAAAGTATCGGAAAGTCGCTAAAATACCAGTTAAGTAACTCATTGTTCAACCCTCCACCCCCTCTTGTAACGCATGGTAACGTTTTACAAGACCCCCTCCCCCCCCAAATTGCGTTACGTAATAATTGTACGCTCCCTAACTTAAATATAAAATTTAAATCTCTTAGCTTAATTTCTTCTAGGGTTGGTAGATTCGGAATCTGAATCGATTTTCGATTTGTCGATTTTAAAATCGAAACCAAATAATCGATTTTGAAAAAATTCAACAAAAAATTTTGAGATGGGCCCATAAGTTGATTTTATGGCTCTGCTTAAGATTTTTCAAGCTGTTTGTGGAAAAAGAAAAATAGAACGTTGCATTAATGATGCCCAAATCAATTTATTCAGTCTTTATAACTTGTATAAAGACTAACATATACAGACTTTGTATATAATTCAATATTTATTAATTAATTTGTTAGACAAATAGAACATATACAAATATAATTTGACTTGCAACTTGATAGCAATCCCAGAGAACCAAACATCAGCTTCTATATTTCTTAAAAAGACTAACAGGTGGACCTGATTTGCAGTTCCGCAACTGAGTAAAAAAATCTGGTGTGACTGGCGCACAGCACACAACTTTCTCTTACCCTCGGTAATCGAAAGTTGTGTTCTGTGCTTGTCACATCAGATTTTTTGTGTCGAGATATATTTAGTTTCCGACAGTACGGTACATTCGATTTTCAAGTTGTAAAATTTATATGTGAAAATATTTATATTTTTGATACCATGTCAACCATTTCTCCTATCTTTTCTATGGAGTACAAGAGTAAAGTGGTCTTCAGAAGATTTCAATCACAAAATGAGAATATACATTTTAAAGAGAATCTAAAAAATAATATGGATTTTGAATTAAAAAAAAAATTCGTTGGAGCGAATTTTGAGACAATTGAAAAAAAACTGAAAAAGTGCATCAGTAAAGTACTAGTACACTTTGATCGATTTTGTTCAAAAGCTTCGTGTCACGTCCCAGGGGGGGTGTATAAAATTTCAACCTTCTAACTCTTTCCCTTCTTGAGATATTTTGTTCACAAACAGACAGACAGACCATGTCGCGAAAACCTCTTTTTTGGATTCAGGGGACCTCAAAACGTGAAGATCCATCAAAATCTGGACATCGAATTTTTGACATGAATCCAATACTTTCTCTCTCTCTACATATTAACATATATAGAGGTAAGAGAAAGTAAAAAATAAAGATTAAGACTAGAAATATTCTGGTGTGAGAGCACAGTACAATTAGAAAGCAAGTAAATCACATTGAGACCTTGATGATGGATTTTTTTTTTTCATAAAGAATGCAAATGAATAATGAAATTCTTCCTCTCTTTCTTTCTTTCTTTTTCGATTAACATCTGCGATGTCTTTTAAAAATTTAGTTGCGTTTTTTTTTTTTTTTACTTGAAGAATCCATATATTGATCTTCTTATTAAAAAGAATTTCAAGGATAATCCTGTTGAGGTATTCGGACGAGCTTTAAAAACATAGCTTCACTTACAGTATATTAATAGGAGAAGAAACTTGATTTTGAAATTTTTTACAAAAGTAGAGGGACAAACAGGCAAAAAATTCAATAATTTCACTAGCGGAGAGAAGGGGCTTAAAACATCCCTCCACCCTCTTCCCGTTTTCATGCTCCCCTAGTGTCAAATTTGGAGGATATATCTGTCAGCCCAGTGAATAAGTGGTTAAGTAGATTTTGTTTATTTTTCAGGGCAAGACTTTTACCCCCTAATTCATAAAACCTTAAACGACGTTTTAAAAAACATTTTAGCAAAATCTTTATTCATAAACGTATTTTAGGCCTAAAATATAGATTAAATACCTATTTAAATTTTTAAGGCCGTTTTAAGTTAATCAATCTACGATAACTAGAGACATTTATCTCTATAATTTTTATTTTTTTTAATATCTTAAAAATTGTTACTATTATTAGTTACAATACATTTGAGATTCAATGTTTGATAGGTATTCAAACATATTCAATTTTTATCAAATCGAACGTAAGTAATAATACATATGTATTTTTATTTAGATTATTTTTATTGAGCTCCAAATTTTAATTGATTTATATTAATTTCAGTTCTTTTGGACAATGAAAAGAACCTGAAAACCTGAAAAAAGGTGTGCTTATTAGTATCTAGTCCAAGAATTCAATGCTTTATTGAATAATTTGAAAAAATTAACCTCAGACAATAATTAATATCTTTTACACTTACTTCCTCTCTGAAGCAGATTTGGAATTAAACATTGTTTTATTTTACGACCAGCTGCCTTTTTTTACTTTCTCTTACCTCTATATATGTTTATATATAGAGAGAAAAGTATTGGATTCATGTCAAAAGTTGATGTCGAGATAGATATACACGTTTTGAGGTCCCATGAATCGAAAAAAGGGGGTTTTCGCAACATGGTCTGTCTGTGTGTGTGTGTTCAATTTTAAGCATGAAGGAATTGAGCTATGAGGTTGAAATTTTATGATGCTAAGTATATTCTCATTTTGCCATAGAAATTTTTTGAAGCACACTTTACTCTTGAACTTCATAGGAAAGATAGGAGAAATTGTTGCTATGTTAACAAAATATAAATATTTTTTACTAAATATATGTCGACACAAAAAGTCTGGTGTGACAAGCACAGAACACAAATCCCAATTACCAAAGGTAAGAAAAAGTAGTGTGATGTGGGACCATCGAACCAGAATTTTTCTTTTTGCCATTTAAATCCTCAATCAAATTAAAGGAAAGCTTTTTCTCCCTCCCCCTCCCCCTGAGTCAAAAGTTATTTTTTTAATTTTATTTCTGTCTTTAATTGTTTCACATTATCTTCTCTCTCTTTCTACTCATTTTAAATTCACTTTCCACCTTATCCTCGCATTGGGCCAATGTTAATTTCCTATAGGGATTTGTATGTTAATTTCGATTCAAAAGGGGGTCCCCTTTGGAACTTTTTACGCATTTAAAAATTTTTTTTTCCAATTCTTATGAAATTTTGTATTTATTTAGGATTCTATATTGTGTATAAAATGTCCAAATATGAGATTAAAATTTTGAAAAATAACCATAGTTTATTTCAAGCAGTCAACATTTAAAATGCAAGTTTGAAACTAAGGTGCTATGGGAAACTAAATATATCTCGACACAAAAAATCTGGTGTGACTAGCACAGTGCACAACTTTCTCTTACCGAAGGGTAAGAGAAAGTTGTGTGCTGTGCGCCAGTCACACCAGATTTTTTTTTGATTATTATAAAACCTGGTCATCTATAGAATTAATTTGCCATAAAAAAAGAGTATTCTATTTATTAAATGTATTCTTTGCATTTATTAAAATTAAATTATGAATCTATTTATATTTTAATTCATATTATTGAAAATGAAATTTTATATACGTTTAGTCATTGATCCCCCTCCCTCAACCCATCTCTTTATTTGTTTATTAATCTCATCATTCACTGAATAGATAATAATTAAAAAAAAAGAGAAAAATGGAAATGAAATTGTTGATAACCAATCGACTGAATTCTCTCTCTCTTTCTCTCTCTCTCTCTCTCCAATTCTCTGGAACAAATCTCTCTCTCTCTCTCGTTCGCTATCATTATTCAAGCTTATGGCAAAAATCATTTCAAATCATCTATTAGTATTTGAAAATAATAAATCCGAAATGAATTTTAATATGGGATAATTAACCATTTCATATGCAAACCCCCACATGGAATTGATAAATAACTGAAAACAAAAAAATGTGGCATTTTTTTTTTTTGCTTTCTTTCTTTCAAATACGTAATGTAAATATTAATATGTTTTCAATAATCATCCAGGTGAGTTGCCTCGTCGTTCTGTTTTATTCTAATTCGGAAATTAATATCAAAATGAAAATTTTTTTATTTGTTCGCTTTGTATACGTATCTATCATTTAAATCTGTTTAGTAGAGATTGTTATGTGATGCAAATGAAACAAAAAATGCAGCTATTGTTTTGTCATTTAAGTTTATTTCTTAACTTTGGTTAGGATTCATAACCTGATAAATTACTTTCTAGTTAATTCTACTCTATAAAACATTGAATGGTTACAGAAAATAATGAGATGAATAAATGAGAACGGTTGTGACGGAATGAATGACGTCAGATGTTGATGTTTTTATGGATTGTTGTACGGAAAAGTTGATAAATAAACAATAACTATTTTCTGTATTCATCGAATGTTTTATATTTTACAATAGAGTTAATTAGATCGCAAGCCCTCGGGCCTTGGTGGTTGGTAGCGTGCTGCTCGTTTATACCAAGGATCGAGGTTTCGGATCCCAGGCGGTCCGATGATTTTATTTAAGCCATTTGGCTACCAAATGGACACATCATGAACAAAAACAATAGAACCAATAAATAACTTCCGTTCCCGTATCACAAGAGAAGCCATAGAAATTTACAAAAGGCCTGAATGTCTAAACAAATGAGACGATGCCCTGAATTTCCCAACATCATGAAAAACACCTATCCCTAAACTCCAAACCAAAGCGCACACAAATACAAAGACCTCACACACTCCAAAACTGTCTCAGAACAACAATATACGCCCACAAAACAAACACAACAATTCCAATAGCAAAGCCACGCCTCCAGACCAAGCACAGCCACTGAGAGCCAATAGGAACCAAGTCACGCTCCCAGACCAGGCCCAGCCAATCAGAGACATCTACGTCACATCCAAAGGCCCGATAAAAGGACTCACACCTCCGGCTCAGATTCAGTAACTCTTGCCCTGGGGAGTAGGCAGGGAGGTTGGGACCCCCGAGGCAAACCAAAAGCTAACACCCCGACTTACGGGGTAGGCAGATTGAAGCCGCAAAGTCAACCCAAACCCGATTACACACAACCAACACCTCCCCAGTTCTCAGAGACAAACCCAAACCTCTGAGACATCCACCAAACATACCACCAATACCTCGACTTGGGGAGTAGGCAGATTGAGGCCCTGTAGTCAACCCAACAGACTCAATTACAAACAACAAGCTCACCTCCAACTCTCAGAGACCAATCCACGCCTCTGATCCATCTGGGAACCAGCAAGACTGCGACCCCGTAAACAACCCTACTCCATTATTAGCCATTTTCAAAAGAGAAGGAGGGCTTCTCTCTTGAAAATGGCTCCAAAAGGAGAGCAGAGTAAATCTCAACATCCCACGCGACTTAACCCGAGAAAACTTGCCTTTGCATATATATAAAATATATACTTAAATAACGGGTATAGTTTAAAGTCTTATATGGCCTAAGTTGTCGAAAAGACTTGAAAAAAAAGTGTGAGTGTTAAAAAAAAAAAAAGATTCCTAAGCCAAAACAAAACTGAATGCTTTCCAAATAGTATTATATTTGATCCTCGCCATCGCCACACCCTTGATCACGATTATTCACCAAATCTTATCTTTTAAAAATTTTTCAATTTTACACTATTTTCAATTAAAAAACATTCTGATTACCTCGGCCTGGGGGGTAGAAAATATAAATTTTGTAGATTTTTTTTTAAACTCTTCGGCTACTGGGGCAACTTAATATTTTATTTATACTGTATATATATATATATATCTGAATACAATGTATTGAGCGTTCCAGAGCTCGAGGTCACCAATCTGAGCCTTTGCAGCGCTTGGCATCGCTTAACCGCAACGATTGTCGTGACTGTTGCTCTTCTCCGTTGCCAAGCCTCCCGACTGTTGTAGATTTGATTGACACAAAGTGCATTTCTCACTCATTCTTTTATTTATTCAATATTTAAAAAAAAAAAATGTTTGCTTTGCTTTTACGCAAAAAAAAAAAACAAAAACAAATACATTTTGAAACAATATGCATAAATTTTCCCTTAAATCAAACACAGTCAATTAACAATTTGGCTCATTGTCATATTATATATATAGAGAAAGAGGTGAAGGAGGGGGGGAGGGAGATCAATTATTTTAATTGAATTCGCGGGGGAGGGGGGAGGAGATTGATTTGCTTATCACAATAGTTTATGCATAATTTCCAAATTGCTTTGTTCATATGATCGATTCATTCACTAATTCGCCATCTACGCTAACTGACAGTAATGTGATTTTTTTTTACTCTATCACACCATTAAAAATAATTTGAAAAAAATAATTTAATCTTCTTAAAAATTTGATGTCTACGTTCCGGAGGCAATTGGGGTAAGATTAACAGATTTGTTAAATTTCATTTAATATTCTTTAATTTAACTACGATTTTCAAGGGGGTAATTACCCACAAAACCACAGAAATGGATAAAGAATTCTGTACTACGGGACAAAATTTTTCGTTGATTATCAATCAGGATTTGCTCTTTAATAAAAAAAATCTGATGTGACTGGCGCACAGCACACTACTTTCTTTTACCTTCGGTAATCGAAAGTTGTGTTCTGTGCTGCACACCAATTTTTTGTGTCGACATATATTTAGTAGACAGTACGGTATTTTTTTTTTTAAACACTCACACTAGGGATGAAACGATACCACTGAGGTATCGATTCTTTTACTCGATACTGGTATCGGTTGCAAAGTATCGAGTACCTACTCGGTATCGATTGAAAGGTATCGATACTTACTCGTATCGGTTAATTTTTTCGTACAATTAAAGATAAGCAAAAACAGCAGTAAGTAATGATATTATATTTATTGATATAAAAAAAAAAAACAATTAGCATATTGTAGCATATCGAATAGAACAAAAACAAAAACAAAAAAACAATCAAGATCCGCAGGAACTTTGTAGCCAGGAGATTAAATAAAAAAAATATTTTATTTTATTTCTAATTGCTGACGTTTCGGTCGCTAATCACGATCTTCATCATCGGAGATCTCCTAGTAGCAAATATATGATAATATTTTTGTACATATCAAAGTAAAAAATAATTGTATTTCATTGCAATGAATATTAAAATACCTAAGATCGTGTATAATTGACAATATTTGCCCTGATGAAAGTCGTGATTGGAGACCGAAACGTGGGCAAATAAATATTAAATAAAAAATTTTTATTTAATCTCCTGGCTGCAAAATCCCTGTGAATCTTGATTAAATCTCCACAGGCATAAAACATCAAGTTCTTGAAAAAAAAAAAAAAAAAAAAAAAAAAAAAAAAAATTAAGAAAAAATTCAGTTTTTAGGGTGCGTACACACCTGCGCTCTGCTCCGCTCGCGAGCAGTTCGCGGCTCGTGTTCGTTGCTCGTTCCATTTTCATTGAAATTATTCATTTTGACGAACCTGCCGCGATCCAAAGAAAAGCCACGAACATTTTAATTAATTTGGAATTTTTATTATTAATTATTTATAATTATTAATCGCAAATAGATTGTGTTGCTGAGCGCGCCTAATTACTAATAAAAAACATTTAAACTAATTATTATTTGGTGTAGATAATAATGTCTCTGAGGCGAGATAGAGAAAACGCTCTTGCCGTTTCGGTTATGAGTGGTGCTTTTTTGCTAATGGCAAGTTTGTCAAAAAAGAAAAGGAGACAACGACGTTGGTGGTGTACTAATCTATTTAAAAAACAGAATGGTAGTGAAATTGTGATGGACTTGAGGTCGCAACAAATAAGCGGTCAATATAAGAATTTTACTCGAATGTCAGAGATTATTTGTCAAGTCTATTTAATATAAAAATAATAAATTTTAATATCAATTTATATTTTATATAATTTTTTTTTTTATTAAACCCGATCCTTTGAAAATATTTGATTAATTCTTCATTTATTGAAAACTGATATTAAAATTTACTTAAAAAATACTATATAAAATCATCATAGGCCTATATTTTAAGGAAATAATATACATATAATTAACCTCCCTGGACTCTGAGGGACATAGAAGATGATAATATTAAAAAAAATATTTAAATAATGATTTAGAGAAGAGTTATAAAGGCTAAAAGTAGGTCTATTTTATATTTTGCTCGCGAGCCGCTCGCGGCACCGCAAGCGCGCCGTCCAAATCTGAGCCGCGAACCATCAAAGGGTTTGTCGAAAAAGCCGACAAGAGATGGATCGCGGCGAGCAGCTCGCGAGCGACTCTCGAGCAGCTCGCGAGCATCTCAAAACCCGTACACATCTAACGAACATGGTGCTCGCGAGCGGAGCAGAGCGCAGGTGTGTACGCACCCTTAGAAGGTACAGTACTACCCAAAAATAATAATTTTTCAAGATGTTTCCCTGTTAAACACTCCTACAATAAAAAAAAAAACCCCTTATTTCTATTCTAAATAAGAACAAATGTACATAAATGTTCTTCCGACCAAACTAATCATCGCGTACGAGGACCTAGTATCGATACGAGTATTTATGACCGATACTTACTTGGTACTCGATTCCAAAGTATCGATTCCAAAAGTACTTGGTATCGAAAGAAAAGTATCGAGTAAGTACTTGTATTTACTCGTATCGTTTCATCCCTAACTCACACTCACACACACATTCACACAGTCTTTTCGGCAACTTAGGCCATTTAAGACTTTGACGATAACCGTATGTTTAATATATTTATATCTATATCTATTGATTTCCCATTATCATTCCCATTTTCCAATTATTAAGTTAAGATTAAAAACGCGATTTTAATACCCTTAATTGAATAATTTTCTGAAAATCATCATACTTATATATAAAAGGCTAAGAGGGTGTCCGATGTGTGAAACAACCAATCAGGCCTCAGGGATAGCGCCATGGTAACAAAATATAAATATTTACCCATGTTTACGATTTTTTTTATTTATTTACATTTTGAATTCTAAATATCGGCGTAAATTTTTTGTCTGTGTACCGGGAGAGTCCCGGAAAGGATATGATCACAAAAAATCTTAAGTTCATGAATAATTAACCATTAAAATAAACTCTATATATAAAAATGAAAAGGGAAATGTATGTACCGGTATGTATATAAGTAGGCGAGCAAGGGGGTCCAGGGGCGCAGCCCCTGCCTAGACGCAAAGCCCCGCCGAAGGCGGGGCTTTGCGTCTAGTTTTCATTTAAACGCCTACGATTCCAAAAAAAGTTTCACTTGCATCGTGGTTTCATAAAACCACACAATGATTTTTTACTTTCTCTTACCTCTATATATATGTTAATATATATAGAGAGAGAAAGTATTGGTATCATGTCAAAAATTCGATGTCGAGATTTTGATGGATATACACGTTTTGAGGTCCCCTGAATCCAAAAAAGTGGTTTTCGCGACATGGTCTGGTCTGTGTGTCTGTGAACAAAATATCTCAAGAACGAAAAGAGCTAGCAAGTTGAAATTTTATATTTAAGTTAGGCATCTCCATGGGTCATGATACGAAGCTTTTGAACAAAATCGACCAAAGAGTACTAGTACTTTACTGATGCACTTTTTCAGTTTTTTTCGATTTTCTCAAAATTTGCTCCAACGATTTTTTTTTAAATTCAAAAATCAATTATTTTTTAGATTCTCTATAAAATGTATATTCTCATTTTGTCATTGAAATCTTCTGAAGACCACTTTACTCTTGTACTCCATAGAAAAGATAGGAGAAATGGTTGCCATGGTAACAAAATATAAATATTTTCCCATACTTATAAATTTTACATCTTGAATTCAATCGTACCCTATGGTCGGAAACTAAATACATGTCGACACAAACAATCTGGTGTGACAAGCACAGAACACAACTTTCGATTACCGAAGGTAAGAGAAAGTTGTGTGCTGTGCGCCAGTCACACCAGATTTTTTTTCTTATTATATATATTTTGTTAAAAAAGAAAAAAAAAAACTTTTGAAAATAGAACACCATTTTCACTTTCCAACAACTTTCAAGTTGAAGGTTTTTTTTTTTCTTCTTTCTCTACTTCTTATCACCATTGGCAACATTGTGATAATATTTAATAATTGCTTGCGGTATTTTTTTTTCTCAATATCTACGTATTCTCACTTTTATTTATTTATAACAAAGTTGTTGTTTTTTTTTGTCATGTTGTAAAAATAAAGTAAGGTGTTTTCATGTTCATGTTGAACAGAATGATGTTTGGTTTTGTTGTTGTTGTTGTTGTTGCATTGACAAAATAAAAAATATTGACGGCTATGAGGCATCGAAAGGAGATTTGAAAATACAAACTAGAAGTAGAATGGAAGAAGGGGTTGGGGGAGGGGGAGGGGGAGAGTGATAATATCAATAAATAAAATAATGAAAATATTGACTCGACTCTCCCCTTCTCTGTCCTCTCTACCAGCCAAACAACTTGGCCTCTTTAAAGGGATAAAAATATTAATATTAAAGAGATAATGTTTAATTAAATCAATCGGGAATGACTTTCCCAAAACTTTCTCGTATATTCTTTTGGAATGTGGGTGTGTGTCTGTGTGTATGTGAGCAAGATTGCTTAAAAACCAAAGCAGCCAGATCGATGAAATTTGGTATATACTCCTTACACTAAAATTGGAGATTTCCATCAACTTTTGGGGTAAATTCGTCACCTGAAAGTAGTACACTCACAATCACACATTTTTCTCATTCACACTCACACTCACACACACATTCACACAGTCTTTTCGGCAACTCAGGCCATATAAGACTTTTACGATATCCGTTATTGATTTAATATACATATATGGGGTCCAGGCATTCTTATTTAAGCCATTTGGTATCCAATTGTCTTAAATAAAATCATCGACCC